>OZ026613.1:78690477-78887977 GCA_964020975.1 Hermodice carunculata | reverse complement strand
AGAGATCTTTTTACCAGGTGCTGTTGTAAAATCAATCACCGGTTATAACGATATTGTAAAATCCCGACGTTTTAGCATGGCCAAAACTGTTCTGTAAACTATCCCAGAAAGACACAGAGGAATCAAGTGGCTTGTAAACCAAAAAACCTAATAAAAAAATATTATTTTGCAAGCGAATTTCAGTCCATGATATTTCGACATGGGTCCTTTCCTGGACGGTAGATAAATTGCTTAGAAACATGAAGTCTCACACCTCCCGCAGTCCATTAGGATGGTTTTCCCCAACGTGTAGAAACCTCGGAATGCAAGCTCACAATCAGGTGTATTATGCAATAAAAAGTTTCAGAGGGGGCAATTATATCATGTTGAGCAATATCTGCATAAATACAGCGTTTTGTCCTGGGACAAACCACGAACATTAATGTGACAGCGTGTGATATCACAAAAGCTACTAGAAGGGCGAGGATTGAGTTGAACATCGCCAGTCAATAAAATTAAAAGTTGGGAAATAATTTATGGGTAAATGAACTCAGAACTCAGAAACATTACATATAATTAACAGTTTAATGTATCAGGATGACTCCTACTAAAGAAACCAAGTTTCCACTATCGTAGAAGCCACCTGAGAAACAAGTGGTACTGCTTAGAAATCATACATTTAGAATAGATAACATTATTATTGTGATAACATGTGATGAAATTATAAATTACAGACATAGCAGTTTGGTATATTGCATACATCAGAATATGAATTTACATAAAACATTTTGACCTACCTTGAAAAACCAGAAAAGGAATGAGAATTTAATATGTCAGTAATGCAGGGTGGAAGATTTTGGAGTAAACCTGGTCAATAAAATCTAATAGAATTTTTGGATCTAGCTCGTACTGGTATGGGCAGGGGTGAATTATTTCGACCACGAGTGAAATGTGTATGAGATGCTGGAGATAAGGAAAACATATTTTTGAAAATAGTCAGGTAAATCATTTTTAGTGTATCTAAAGTAAAATTTCAATGTAACAAGTGTTCAACTTTAAGAAAGTTAAGTTTTTTAAAAAGTAGATACGTAAGGGCAATAAATGTGGCCTGGCATATGAGACGAATGACTCTTTTTTTAAGTGAAACTATTGTGGTACATGAATAGCCCCAGGCGAGGAGAGAGTAGTTTAAATGTGGCAAAAAGAGCGAGTTGTACATAATTAGCATGGTGTCTAAGGGGAAATAGTTTTTTTATTCTTTTGAAAATTCCTACTACTTTAGATAATTTATTGCCAATTGTATTCATATGCGAGTTACAATTTAAGTTTTCATGAATTCTCAAACCTAAAAAATCAAATTCTGCAGTCCTTGAAATGGGAATATCATTTATTTTTTAGATCCAAGATAAAATTTAGTTTCTTGTGAGGAAAGTGAAATATCATATACTTTGTTTTTGAAATATTCAAAGAGAGTTTATTTTCTGCTAACCAATCGTAGACTTTGTTTAATTCACAATTTATAAGAGTAGATGTGCTTTCAGATTCTGCATTTAAAAATTAGGCAGGGGGGAAATTGAGAGAGCAGAGGGACTTTACAAGAGTGGTGTCATCAGCATACAGAATTGAATCAAACATAGATGATGCAAGATGCATATCATTAGTGTAAATGATAAAGAGCAGCGGGCCAAGTATCGACCCTTGAGGGACACCAGTAGTTATAGTTAACTCACTAGAAATAACCTCATCATATTGAACAATTTGAGATCTATTGGTAAGATAGTTTTCAAACCATTTAAAGGCAATTCCAGAGACACCGTAGTGCTTCAGTTTATAACAGAGAATCTGATGGTCTAAAGTGTCAAACGCTTTAGATAAGTCAAGATAAATACTTATGGGTAGTTCACCTTTATCAAGAATATTAATAAATCGATCTATTAGCTCCAAAGATGCTGTTTCGGTAGAATGTAATTTTCTAAAACCATAATGGTTAGAATAAAATAAAGAATTTGATACGAAATAACTGTAAAGTTGCCTGGAAACCACCTTCTCAAAAACCTTTGACATAGCCGGAAGCAAAGAGATGGGTCTATAATTATCAAAGTAAGAAATATCATCCTTCTCGTACAAAGGGATCACTTTCGCTAGTTTCATTTATCAGGGAAGATACCAGTAGTTAAGGATTGATTTATGACTATGGAAAGTGGTTTAGAAATAGAATGAATTAAACGTTTAAGAAGTTTCATTGACATATTATCATGTCTGGTACTTGTTTTGGGTTTGAAATTTTCTACAATTTTAGTAATTTCATCTGAGTTGACTGGTGTAAAAGAAAACCGTTTTTCTGTGGGATTTTTTAGATATGAATAGTACGAGGGTTTGTTCGTTGGGTCTATCTTATCTGCTAGCTTGGAACCAATATTTGTAAAAAATTAATTAAATCTTTCAGCTATGACTTCTTTGTTTGTTATTTTATTATTTTCAATGATAAAAAATGATGGAAAAGTGGATTTATTTTTTTCAAGTGCAAAACAGCTCTAATAACATCCCATGTCTTTTTTGTGTCATTTTTGAATTTTTCGAATTGAGAATGATAATATTTCTTTTTTTGTTGGCGGATACTTTTATTGAGATTATTGTTATAAACTTTGAGATTAAGCTTGAGGGACGCATGCTGAATTTGCTGATTTTGTAATGATGTACATTTAAGCTTTTTGTAAAGTGTGTCCCTGAATTTTATGGAGTTTAGAATACCATTTGTTACCCATGGAGAAAGTTTATGTTTATATTTATTAAATTTGACAAATTTGACGAGAAGATGTGTTTCTCTGGCTTGGCTAATTATGCTATCTAAGTTATTGTTATTAATATTTGGATCACATTGTAGATTCTGATTAAAACTTTGCATTATGTTTGTATTTTTATGTCTTCATAGAAACGTTGAAGTGAGTGGGGATCTTTTGTAATTACTTTGACATGTTTAGGTGGATGACTTACAGTTAATTCAGTTTTTATACAAGTGAAAGAGGGGGGATGGTCAGATATGTCAGACAGGATAATACCAGAAGTAGATAATTTAAGCTGTGGGATAGATTACAGAAAATGTGGTCAATTAGAGTAGCAATTCTATCGGTTAACCTTGTTGGCAATGTGATTTTTGGTAGAAAACCATTTCCAAGCAAAACGTCTAAGTATTCCGTATACTTTGGTCTTGTATTAAGCTTTAAAAGATCAATGTTGAAGTCTCCAACAGAAATTTTATCTGATGTTTCCCTGGATATAGTTTCAATAATTGGAATAAGTTCTTGAATAAAGATATCTATGTCTTCATTTCTATCTCGAGGGGTTCTATATATATTGCATAATGTGGTTTTTTGTTTCATACCTTTACCGGTTATATCAATGATCTGACCTTCCCAATGTCTGTTAGGAGAGTATAAATCTCTCATAGAAAATTGAAAATCTTTGTGCAAGTAAATAATGAAACCAGCATGAGAACTACATGTTGCAATAAAAGGAATCAACGTGTGATTTTCAAGAGTAAAGAGTGAATCAGCTGACAAACCGTTTTCAAGCCAGGTCTTTTGAAGGCAAATGGCACTAAATTCAAAATCATTTTCGGCTAAATCATCAATCAGTTTCTTACAATTGTCAAATTTTGCATTTAAACTTTGAATATTTAGAGTTAGTATTGAAAACGTGTTTGTCAACGGCTTGAGGTATTCTGCAAGATTTTTTACATCTGTATATGGAGAATCTGCCGCAACAGATATAACATTTTCAAAATCATTTTCATTTTCATTGCTTAAAATATCATTCAAACAATTTGCAGTCACACCTCCAAAATTTCTGAGTACATCTCCTTCTAAATTATCTGGAGTCATGAGCTATGTAAGATAGCTATGTAATAAAGTCCATAGAGTTTTACAGAGTGACGCACATGTTATTCAAAAGAATAATCTCAAATTTGTCAGTTGGAACATAAATGGTGTGTCAAATAAATTCTTGGCCCTTTTGAATCCCGATTCCCCATCAGCTGAGTGTTCCAAGAACTTGGTCAAGTTCTTAGGTAAACATGATTTTATATGCTTGCAAGAAACGTTTTTTACTGATACCGAATCATTGCAATGTAGACTATGACCATTGCTTAAGAACTTTGATGTTTTTCATTCCTCACGAAAATTTAAACATAAAAACGCAAGACGAGGGTCCGGAGGTGTCGTTATAATGTTTAAAAAACAACTTAATAAAGGTGTGTCCCTCATCTGTAATAAGTATGAAGATTTTCTGTGGATAAAACTATGTGAACATTTCTTTGGTATAGACGAAGATATATTTCTTGGCTGTGTGTACCTTCCCCCGGACCGAAACAAAAGAGATCGTTATATGGAAATTCTTGAAAATTGTGTCACTGAATTTAGTAATACAGGTAGAGTGTTTTTACTTGGTGATTTGAATGCTAGAACAGGCAACTGCCAAGACTATGTACAAAGAGATCATAGTGATTTTATACCCTTGCCTGGTGCAAAAATGTTGATCATTGTGTAACCCGTTTATCTATCGACAATGTTGCTAATCCCCAGTGCGAGTTTCTGTTGCAGCTTTGTCAAAGTTCAGAATTGAGAATCTTGAACGGTCGTCACAAATGTGACAGGCCAGGTATGTTTACTTGTCATCGCCCAAATGGATCTAGTGTGGTAGTTTACATGATCATACATAATTCCTTAGTACCGAATGTGTCTCAGTTCAAAATCACTGAACATCAAGTATTTTTCAGTGATCATTCTCCTTTAGTGTCTACTTTACAGTGTAATTATTCTACTTTCAAATTGTTTTTGCAGTATCCTAAAGATCCGATCATCAAAGATAATTATTTCAAAGCTGCAAAAGCCTCTAAAAGGTATGTACGCATGTGTAAGAGATAAAGCAAATTCAACCGGCTTCAAGAAGTTGAGAGGAGGCACGACAGGAAAGACAAAATGTTTTGGAATAAAATGAATGTTTTACTAAGTAAAACGAAAAGTTCAGATTCTGATCATGAGCCCGCAGATGAATGGTATAATCATTAAAATAAATTGTTCAACCCAGGTATAAACTACGCGCCAGATGATACGCAGCCTGAGTTTGCAATTTTCTTGGCAAATTTGGAAGATTTAGCAAATATTGATAAAGATTACGAATTAATCATCCCCTTTACTATGGATGAGTTGAAAAGTGTGATAAAGGATATTCAAAATGGAAAACAACCTGGTCCCAATATCATACGAGGGGAAATGATTGAAACGGCGTGTTCAATACCTCATGTCGCTCTATCATTACTTAACATTGATAACAATATTCTGGCATCTAGCACCTTTCCAAAATCGTGGAAACATAGCTATCTGACTCTTGTACACAAGAAAGGCAAAAAAGATTCCCCTGACAATTATCGGGGAATTGCCTTGCAAAACTCAATAGGTAAAATTTTTGTCACTTTGTTAAAGAAACGCATATATACTTTTCTGAATCAAAAAGATTTTTTCTACAAAGGCCAGTCAGGTTTTATTGAAGGGCGTCAGACGGTAGACAATCTATTTATCATGAAAACTGTTATCGACAAATACTTGTTACAGAAACAAAAAGTATTTTCAGCTGGTATTGATTTCAAACGTGCTGTTGATACGGTTCCTACAGACAAGCTATTGTACAAACTTCATAGAGCTGGTATTGACATAGGTATAATCAGACTTCTTAAGGATATGTACGAAAAACCTACTGTTGGGGTAAAGCTAACAAGTGGCGTCACAAGACCCATTGCTTGTCAACTCGGCTTAAAACAGGGCTGCTCTTGAGCCCTCTGCTGTTTGATGTCTTTATTTACTATTTGGAGGAGTTTTTAAATGTGAATGGTAACTTTGGAGTTGAAATAGGAAACAAAAAATTGTGTAGTTTAATATTTGCGGACGATGTCCTGATCATGGCAGATTCTGCTGGTCATTTGCAGTATTTGCTGCAGAAACTGTCTCTGTACAGTTAAACTTGGGGTCTTGAAGTGAATACTTGCGAGTCATCTGTCATTGTTTTTAATAGACAAGGAAAGTCCCTTGAGGACCAGTATAAGTTTACTTATGGTGGAAATAGTTTAAAAATGGTAACAGATGTTGGAAATTTTGGTATAACGATCAAAGCAAGTGGAGTCTTTTCACTTGCAGAACAAAAGCTTTGTGAAAAAGCTAAAAAGTCATGTTTTCTTCTGAAAAGGGGGATTATTGCTGACAAAGGTAATGCTATTTCTCCGAAAGTGGCCCTTGATTTATTTGACATTTATGTAAAACCAATCCTTTTATTTGGATCCGAAGTTTGGCCCGTTGCAACCAGTCGCAATTAAAAAAATTGGAAAAAATTTTCCGACCCCCCCCAAAAAAATATTCTCAATATTTACAAAAAGTTCATAGCGATTTTTGTAAGTTCACCCTAGGAGTTACTAGCAAATGTCATAATAAAGCCTCTCTTGCAGAACTAGGAAGGTACCCAATCCAGATAGATATAAAGATGAAAATTGTAAAATATTGGTTACGCCTAATGGAGCTTCCAGATGGACACATTCTAAGGCGGTCTTTGAGTGATGTTGTAAATTTAGACTTGAAAGGAGAAACTGTTTGGGTGTATGCAGTGAGAAAAATATTAGAATACAATGGATTTGGAAACGTCTGGCTGAATAAACGACTCTTTGTAGATAAGTCTAGATTTCTCGACCATTTGCAAACCCGTTTGCGTGACCAATATTGTCAGGTTTTTTTATTCTTCCCTCTTTTCAGATGACCAGTCCTCCAACTTTTCCACAAAATTAAGTACATATCGTAAATTTAAAAATGAATATAAGATGGGAAGTTATCAACCGGCCGTAAAACAATTCAAATTTTGGAAAGCTATGTCAAAGTTACGTCTAAGTAATCATTGTTTACGTATCGAACGAGGCAGATATCAAAATGAAAGTTTAGTCAATAGAATCTGTACTCGATGCACTAGAAATAGTATTGAGGACAAACATCACTTCCTAATTCAATGCCCGGCGTACGAGGAGTTGAGAAGGGATCTCATATCCTCCTTGGCGCTTGAATCATTAAACATGAACTACGTGTTCTCTCCTGAGGTCGATGTGGTAATGCCGATCTGTAAATATGTATATAGACTTTTTGAACGCAGAAATTCTACTAAAGAGCAGTCGCTTGTCAATATTTTAGTCTTCTCTATTATATGTGAGTATATTTTAAACTGTATTTTGTATATAATGCTGTAAGCCCATTTGGGCATAAAATGCAATAAAGTTATTATTCAAGTAATTATGTAAGATATATGGAAATAAACTTGAATTCTATCATAATATTCATCGTACATGTCTGATAACAAAGGTAGTAATAAAATAAAAGGATGGACATTGTAAAAAAAATTGCAGCAAGAGTGAAACATTCTAATACACAATAGATTGTGTTCCGAGAATTAAAACAGAGCAAAAAATGAAATTGTGGCAAATTAATTATCTTGTCATCTATACATACATAAACACCAAGAAAATACCAGTGCACAGATACCAGTAATCGAGGCGTGCCAGCTCGAATTTGAATTTGTGTAAAAGGGAACATTGAGTTGTGCTGCCTAATGCCAATTGGTACATTTCAATATAATTTTTAAATGTGAGCATAGCATGGAAAACAAGTGCTGAAAAGAAAAATGTGAGACTTGTTAAAACACTAGATGACAAATAGTCACCACAATACACATGAAAAGAAAAGAGAAAAGTATTTCCAAAGTCATAATTCAAAGCAACGGACAATGGATTGGGTACCCCAGGGCAACTTTTAAACTTTAAAGTAAAAAAAAATGTCACTGAACATACATGCAGGCGTATGGATGTATGTTAATGATAAATATAGTCACATATAAAGTCACCTTAAATAAACACGTCATGGTAAAGACAGGTATCATTTACCATACATGAACGTGTGAAAAATAATAACAAGTGTAGTCAAATGTTAAGTCACCAAGAATGAATAAGCCATGTCATATGTAAACTTAAAAGTCACCATTAAAATGATAGGTCATGGTAACAACAAAGCCGTTGAAAAGTAAACACACATGCAGATATGTAGGTTTGTGGAGTATAGTCATATAAGTTCACCAAATCTTAATAAGTCATGGTAACTACAAGGTTGTTTAAATGCGCAAGTAAAAACGTTATGGACCAATACTCATGGTGATCTCATTTACAACATGATTGTACATGTGGAAGGCTTGGTAATATTCCATATTAATTCTTGCTTAAGTCAACCCCTAGTTCACCTTCAAGGTAGTTCCTTGCAAGGACCTCCTTCGTAATTTTTGAGTAATATGGATCTTGGCCAGGGATGTCGAGCTTCAGGCAGGGCCATCCATTCAGGTTCCTAAGTCTGGACCTCTTCTTAACCTCTAATGGTAAGCCACGTCTATAGTCCATGATTCCTTTTTTGATAGGTCGAAGGACGGGTGGAATATCAGGACTCACTGATATCTTGTCTGGGTGGTTGTTTATGTTTTTTGCTCCATCTAACCATTCGTTCCTTTGATCAAGGTCAACAAAGTGCAAGAAGATAAAAGTATCTTTATTTTGACTTAGGCAGTGGCAAGCTTGAAACAAAGTGGTTACCGCATCTGGCACCTTCAGATGCTGCTTTGCAAAGTCAATGCAGCACTTTCTTCTCACTTTGTCTTTTTCTCTAGCTGGACCTTTTAGTCCATTAATGGTTAATGCCCATTTGCGTTTGTGCACCTGGTCGTTCAAAGCTTTCAGCACTATGCGGGTAGAAATTTCTTTACTCTTAGCATCAAGTTTGGGCAGAAGCTGGTTGGTGACTGTATCGATATGGTCACTGCAGTCTTGAATACCATGTTCTAGCTGGTTGAAGTTTTCATTCAACGTTTTCAGTTGGGACGCAACATCAGTTAGTTCACCTTTCATTTGATTCATATAGGTCTTAACTTCATTTATTTCTGCCTTCACTTCAGTGCGGAGAATGTTCATTTTCTTCCCAAACTACAATTTGTATAGCATCCAGTATTTTGGGGTCTATGTCCGAGGAGCCTACAGATTTGAACCTTGATCTAGTGTCATGTTCATGCGTGTGAGACATCTTGTTATTGTTTTTCCACTTGCCTGCATATGTGGGGCATGTCCAAGGCTAGTCATCAATTGTCCTGTGAATGAAAGTCGGTCGATCATCACATAATCATGTCCTGAGGTGAAGTCACAGTACACACCTTAAGAATAGCACAAAGTCAGTCAAGCGTGTGCTGTATGGAAAAATTGACACAAAGTTCTCCAAAATGTTTCAGTGAAAGTTGCTAGTATTTTGGCACCACTGTAATCCCCGGTCCTTCATGAGGTATTCCTCAAATTATAACTTGTAGCTGGCAGGTAAAAATGATGGAAAAAAAGGTTTCACCTTAAACCCCACTGCAAGCCTGCCTGCATGCTGCTTGGCATTGTTTCTCTGAGGCAATGGCAGGATCTAAACATTTTCCGGGTACAAAAATTTTGCTCATATATATTACAAGTTACCTATGCGATAGGCACAGCAATACATATCACATATAACGCAAGCAGCTGCTATTATATAAAAGGAGTTTAAGACTGTGAGACATCGTTAATGTTCCCCTCTGACAACCTGTTCTTTAATTCATTTGGCTGTTGAAGCCAGGACTTCCTAAATTTTGAATTGAACGTGATAATAGTATTTTGTCAGTTGATTTGAAGGTATATACCTAGATAGTGTGTGTGGAGCATGGAGATATTGGTTAGGGTATTTTACTATTGGGGTTGGGTCAAGAACTTCGTGGAAGATGTGGCACTGTTGCTCCTGTTTATATATATATAATATATATATATATGTGTATATATATAAATATATATATTAATATATATATATATCATGTATGTAGGGTACCGCGGGGAAAACTCAAATGGGTCTCGTAAGGAACTTGTGTGTGTAGGCCACGCTGTGGTTCGTCAGTTTAAACCCTGTTAGCGGACTATTCTAGCATGAGCTGCATTGTATCTCTTTAACTGACCACTCCAACACATTCTCCTGTCATAGGGAAAATGACGTATGCCATTTGGCAACGTTATTTAATTAAATCAACCATCTGAATATTACATATGTCAAGATGATTAAAGTTTGACCCACACCAAGACACTCAAGATGCACGGCTGACAGTTTTAAAAAATGAAAAATTCACTTCAACATCCAGGATTAGTGTGTGTAAAGTTCACTCCTCATTATGACATGTGACTGTAGTGGTATCGGTGAAAGGATAGATAAGTCGAAACTCCTTGTTTATTGTCCGTCAGTTCAGTGAACTCTTTGCGGCTATTGATAACACATACTGGTACTTTTGTACTATGATATATATATATATATATATATATATATAGTGTGTATTGCACATTAACGCCATTCTCTTCGCAGGATATCAGAGATACTTAAGGCACATTCACCTATTTCTCATCTTCATATATTTCTTGTCAGTCACGGTTGTTACCAAGCTTGTCGTTTTGTCACAATATACGTAACCGATCAGACCTGCCTCAGGAGGTGGGGGGTGGGCGTGGGTGGGGGATTTACTTTTTATATAATTTTTATCCCATACAGGTTTTTGTATTTTTAATTGTATTGTTAACAAAAAGAGTTTATTTACCCTAGCATTATCAACATATATACTATCGTAAATAGAATAACACAAAATCATTTATGTCACTTCCAAAGCAACAATCTTGATTCCTTTCGCAAAAGAAGTATTACAAAATATACCTATATATCATCATAGCCATGATTGTATTTTCTCACTCCTCACAAGCACATGAAGCTTTCATCGTTTTATCTCAAGGCAAACGATCAAATAGATTTCCTGGCAATCATGTTAATTAAGGTGCCTGCTCTTACTTAGGACGCATATAACATTGTGGTACAAAAATTGCCACGAGTGTTTGTAAACGAGCCCAAAATGAATGCACTTTTAGTTTTGTCAATATATGTAGTTTATTTGCCTGCAATTATAAATATTATAAGATTAATTTGTAAAATGTGAGGGATATTGTATTCAAGCAGTCCGGTTTACACTTTGAGGAAGGATCACAACAAATCTTTCTGCATAAAAGACTTGACATCAACATTCACGTAAATCCAATAGTGTAACTTAGGTTGCCATTTTTTGTTTTCCGTTAAAAAGAAGGGTGAAATATCATTGAATTTTTAAGCGTCTGCAATTGACATTGATAATTTTCTTCATTTTGGACCTCAAAAGTAGCATTCAAAATAGGAATATTGTGAAAGAAAATAATGGTTACCTAAGTAATGCTCTTGTCTTTATGTAGCTGTTAATTTCACATAGATTTGTCTTTTAAGTTTTGAATGAGGCTTTCTCAAAATTACCAAATCTTGTAAAAAATTGTTTCTGAGTTGGAAAAAATCCAATACATGCCCAGTTTTCAAAAGATCAAATATGCAGCTCAAGTCGAACTATCGTCCTATATTCCTGCCATGTAATGTATCGAAGGTCCTTGAGAAAGTTGTCTACAATGTACTGTATGAGTACTTAATGGGAAATAATCTTCTGACCAATCACAATTCTGGCTTTCCATCGAATGATTGTACCGTAAATCAACTTGTAAGTATTGTGCACTAGATATGTAATTGTCTTGAACTGCAAAACCAGGCAAAAATGGTCTTTTTAGACATCTCCAAAGCCTTTGACCGGGTAACGCACCGGGGCCCAATCTTCAAACTCTACTGGAGCTGCAAAAGTTACTTCTTGTGATCGTCTGCTTGCAGAAATTGTGTAGAAGCCACTTCATACCTAGAGAAAATTCTTTGAATTATTACTGCTATCTAAAATTTAAAAAAACACTTTCTTCCCAGTACCTAGACGACGCCATAACAAATTATGTGCTTGTCCAAACATGTCATTCTTTTAGAAACCCTGCCAAACTAAAAGAAATTAAAAGTGCTACTGACCGCTTATATATTTCTCTTCTCCCTGCAACCATTAGGTCATGGAATGACCTACCACCTGCTGTAAGAAATGCACCTTCTTTCTCTAATTTCAAATTGAACTTAAAAAACATTCATCTTTCAACATGTAATACCCTCTTATTTTTCACATGGAGAATGTTTTGCTTATATTGTTAGGACCCAGCTCCACTTGGGTCAGTCAAAACTAAATTCGCATCTGTTTGACACAAATATTGTCCCATCTGCAATCTGTTCTGCGGCCATCCAGGCGAAGATACTTCTCACTTCTTTTTTTTTTTTTTCATTGCAGGCTGCAGTATCCTAAAAGATGTAAACTTCTAAATGCTGTTGTAAATGCTCTTGCTTCAGGTGTCAAACCAAGTGTTTTGATTCAACTTGTCCCTGATAGACTATTAGAAATTATGTTAAATGGCTGTACAGGTCTCACACATGAATTGAATGTTGTTATTTTTTTGCAGTACAATTACATATTACTGAGTCAAGACACTTCATCTATTGACAATGCTCATATTCGTAGTATCGAATCTCAACACTGTATTATCAAACATTCTTTTGTGGTGTCCTGTGTTTCATGTACATAACAAGTGTGTCACTTATGTACTGCAGATCTTCTCGATTAGTTACTCTGTAACCACTAGGTTACCCACTTTTTAAAATAAATATGTTAACAAGTAACATTTTACTCTTTTTCAAGTGCGCCTAATTAGCTTCAATTAAAATTCTACAACTTCTTGTTTGCATTCAATTGATGCGCCCACAATATAAGCATATAAGTTGCAGTGGTAATGGAACCTCCACCTATAATAGTTTTGATATTCAATATGTAATCTTCTTGAGTGACCCTAATTAGCACAAATTGAAGTTCTATGTAACAATATACACAAACCTGAGAAATGTGTGCCCCTGTGGAATGTTATATTAAATCAGCTGACAGGGCATGTCATCTCACATGACACGGCTAAGTTACTTACAACTGCCTGGCTAAAACAGGTAGCTGCCTGTCTAGAATTGTGGATTAAGTATGAAAATCAGACAATGAAAAGATGAAATGAAATATTGCTAGGAACAGCAAAGGATTGTATAGCCATATTGAGTCATAGGTTTCTGAAACCGCCTGTGCAGAGAAGGCATTTTAAAAGGACACGAGCAAAGATTACTCACATTTGTTTTCCCAATTAATGTCTTACAAAAACCCTCTTTTCCGAGATGAAGCGGAGAAGAAGGTTAAGTTAATTCAAGATGTTATCAAAGTCAGATACAAGATACAGGGGAAAATTACAGATTCAGGATGTAGATCGACATTCAAACCATAAAAAAACAAAAACAAAAAAAAACAAAACAAAACCTCACAACAGTCATCCAGAGGAAGCAGAGGCAGAGGCTCTCAATTCCATCAGAAACCAAGGCCTTTTTCAAGCTGTGGAAAACAAAACTTTCACCAAGAGAGCAAAAGCAAGAAAAAGGACGAAAATAGGTGTGCCTTCATTTAAGGCCGGAAACTGGAGTATATGTTATCATGAATAGACTAAGCTCACCTCTGATAAGGACATTCTGCAGTCTGTAACAGGTACAATCCCTTGGGGAAAAGGGACTTAATACCCATCTGTTTACAGAAGCTTAATGTACTGACACTGAGGAATCAGATATTCAGAGCGAGGGACAAAAATAACGTGAACACATTGTGATTGAATATGCAAGCCATAAAAACAGGGAGTTTATTTCACCAATATTTCACCAAGAAAAAATGGAGAACACAGAATGATTTTAAATTTGAAGGAATTAAATGAAAGAGTAATGTGTCACCATTTCAAAATGGATACTTTTGAATCAGCATTAAAATTGATCACACCACATTATTATCAGATAATCATTGATATAAAAAATGTTTACTTTGCTGCCTCCTTTCATCACGAATCCTGGAATTCAAATGGGGCTGCCACTTATTTTCTGTATTGCCAAATAGCATTTTTGTAGGCCCAGGACTGTACACTTAGCTGATGAACCCTTCTTTTGTGGCTCTTCACAAATTAGGACACATAATTTGTGGATTTATTGACGAAAATCTGATTATTGTAGACAGTCCAGCAGTAGTAGATGCGGCTATTTAGGGTAGTTTATATTTGATGGAAAGATTGGTTTTTACCGTGACAGCTCATTATTAGATCCAACTGAAGTAATAACTTACCTAGGGTTTTTCATAAATTCCACGAAGATGCAGGTACCATCACCGGAAACAGAAATAAAGGGCATTAAATATGAGCGCTATAAATTGCTCAAATACCATTGGAAATATGGCAAAGCTGATTCACACCTCGGTAGCTAGCATGTCAGCTGGTGAATTAGGTCAGCTTCATTACAGGTTCATGGAAAGGGGAAAAATCATCAGCCTTAACATGAATATTAAAACTTTTGAAAAGAGCTTTGATATTATTTGGAATGTAGCAAAAATAGTTGGCACCTTGGCAGCTAGACTAGCAGCTGCTGAATTGGCGAAACTACTTTATTCGTCCATAGAAAAAATCTTTGTGTGCTCAATTAAAGAATGGCAATTTTGATCGCCACATGACTATATCTCTATCGACCAAAGAGGATAAAAAGAGACAAATTCTTTGGAATAGTCAGGATATGATATTATCAAGTGATGTATCAATGCAGGGCTGGGGCTTTCAGAGTGGAACAGAAACCATTTGTGGAAGGTGGTGTGATATAAAAAAAATTGAACTGCCTCAACTAATTTGATTTCCTTGCTGCTTTTCTACACTCAAATGTTTCGTGAAAGACAAGTCTGCCATGCACTGATTTTATGGGGCAACACTGCCGCCATAAAGTACATATCAACAAAAAATCTATGGAAAGTGTTTATTCACTTCTCTGTTATAAGGTGGCTAGAGTCATGTGGGAATGGGCAATAAATACAGGGATATTGATATCAGCATTCTTTATTTCAGGCAAAACTTACATTGCTGCAGACTTTGATAGCAGACACGTTAAAGACAACATGTAGTGGGCACTCGGTGATGATTTGTTTGCCCAATTGATGTTAATGTGCCAGAAACCAACTTTATTTCCTACCAATTTGAATATAAAACAACTTAAATATGTGTCTTGTAGAAGGGATCCACATGCCCTGCACATCAAGGCTTGGACTACAGCATCAAACTCGTGTATTTTTACCACCTTTTAACCTTGCAGCAAGATGCTTACAGAAGATAAGACAGGATGAGACAAGTATGATTATGATCGTACACCTCTGGTCGACACAGCCTTTCGAGACAACTCTGTTTGGATAAAACACACCCCTGGTGATGATATTTTATTCATCATAAATGAATGTGACAGGAAGGCAAGCCAAAGCTTTTGTTAATTCAGCTCCCGCACATAGATTTACAGGCAATGATCACAGTAACGCTTGACAACATAGGAAAAGCGAATCTTGAAAATGCAGTGATACTATGACTATGTGATTACGACTACTTTAAATGACAAGTTGTCGGAACACCAACTGCATTAAACAACACTAGCATTCACATATTCGGAAAAATAAGACAATTTGTTCCATGAAAGAAAAAAAAAGGTGCAAAACAGGAAGAAAACCAAACTAAACTTAGATGTAAACGAAATGCAATGCCAAAAGAACCCCAGTCTATACTAATATAAAAAATTTCATATCTTTTCTGTTTTTCTATTGAGCAGTTTATACCAACCAAGACCAAATTGCTAAGTTGTGTTTTCACACAGTGTTTATCATCTCGATACACGAGAGACTTAATTGCATCTATAACACGCAAATTAAATATGTTGACACATATTACCATGTCTAAGATTAGAAATAGAGTATCCTTCCGTACGTTTAGCAACGTAACAGAAAGCTTTATAAGAACTACCTGAGTCCTATTTCTATCAGAATATAAGTTCTTACACGTTAACAGCATTAAAAGAGTTAAATTTACCACTTGCATTGTGCCGGGCATCTATGCTTTTAGCAACGACATGTTGGGGCCTGGGCAGATGTCCAGGGAAGGAGTGATGTCTTGTGACGAACTGACTACATCATATTATGGCATAACAATTGAAACTGAGCTGAGACCTTGCGACCCTGGAGCTAGTCACGTTATTGGCACTAACGTGGCTCTGCATGCAAGTGGTGCAGGATATTTGAACGAAAATACAGCCGTTTAACTATAATACCAAATGTTGACTGGTCAGAATTTTATGAGATTATCCCCACTGACTCACAGGTTGTATGACGTTTCCAGTTTAGCCAATAAGGTCTTTTATTGCAATTCACTTATTTCATTTTGGGTGCCAAAAAGACATAAAATTATTGTATCATACTTTGGGGCAGTACACTGAGTATCGCGTTGGGGAGGGGAGGATATGGAACAAAACATCCAAAGCAAGAAAAAAATCCACTGGCTATCATAACAGAGACAACAATTTTTCAGTGGCCCCTTTTTCAAATGTTGATTTTTTTCATGGCCCCTCCCCACCCTCAGCTGATGCATATCACACTATATCACTGAAATTCTAGATTCTTATTACTTTTATGATATCAACAGTATCATACACCACCAAAAGTCTATCATATAATATTCAGATGCTAAAAATGGACTTTAACAAGACTAGTTTTTTTCCAAACCTGAACCAGGGATTCACCAATTAGAAAGTGTGATCTTTTATTGCAGGACATAACATGCATGCATATCTCCACATGAATATTCGGAGCAGAAGACAAGTGTCTGCATCCTTTGGTATGTTATCCATCAATTTATCTATGCCGGAGAAATAGCAGAGAATGAATGGACGTAATTTTGTTCAATCATTTAAGGCACCGGCACTTACCTGAGACCTTCAAATCAGTGAAATTGAGATTTTGCTACTTTTGAGATGATGAAGTATTAATCTTTATCCATGCCAAAAAGTTTCACTGTAACATGTTTACTTATATGCAAAATTTTACGATGAAAAAGTGTTGCTGCTTTATATAGTCAATCAGTTAATTGGCTGTTAGTTCTGGTCACTAACGGTGATGTTTCAACAACATTCACAGTCAAAGACTCACTGGATGTGTTTTTATAGGTGTGTTATTTTCACAGCTGACTGATTAGAACCACCATATTAGTGTATAGGTAAAGGGTACATAATTTAAGAGTCATCCTTCTTAATGGTCTAAGCAGATGTCATTTTTGAGTAATTAAAGTCAGCAAATCTCCTTGGTTATCTTTTGTAGTGAATATCGCAGAAATATTATTTTTATAAGACTTGATAATTTTGAGACAGCCTCACTCAAAACTGGATAAATGAATCTTTGTGATATTAACGACTATGTAAAGTAAAGAGCATAACTTAGGTAAACACTTTTTTGTTAGTCAATTTTCCAATTTTAAATGCTACTTTCTGAGCTCCAAAGATGATAAAATTATCAATACTAATTGCACATGCTTCAAAGTTCAATAACATAAAAACCATTTCTTTTTAATAGAAAGCCCAAAAAAGGTTACCTAAGTTATACTATTGTCTTTACATGACCGTCAATGTCAAGGTTTTTATGCAAAAAGTTTTATTGTGATTTTTCTCAAAGTGTAAATCAAAACCTTTGAATAAAATCCCTTCAAACTTTACAAATTAATCTTAGAATATCTATTGTTACATGCAAAGAAACTACACACATTGACAAAACTAAAGATGTATACATTGACGGGCTTGTATAAAAAAACAGACACACACTAGCAATTTTTGTACCACAATGTTATATGTACCGTAAGATCAGGCACCGTAAGAGTGTGCTGCGTCAGTACATGTTTTATACTTTACCATGCCATGCACACATTTGTTTGTTGTTTTCATAAAAAGGTGACTCCCAAAATCAATTATACCATAGGTTATTATTATTATTATTATTATTATTATTATTATTATTATTATTATTATTATTATTATTATTATTATTATTATTATTAATATTATTATTGTCTTAAAGCCTGCAAAATCGAGGAAAACTAAAAATACATCAACATGAAGGATACATAATGTATACAAAATATCTACAAATAAATCAAATTATAATCAAATGTTTAATTCATACTACAGCTTTACCAGGGATGAAAAGGTACCCTGGTCTTAATATTTACATTCAGTTTTATTTAGCCTTTTAAAAACAGTTAGAACCTTTTGCGATTCATTTGTCCATTAAAGCAAGGCATTGTCCCTGGCAATTATGATACCATGTGCACGTGGATGTATGCGCAATGATCTACTACCAACATGCTGTTGTGTACTACTTTCGTGCCATGTAATGTAAATATGCCGTTGGTGTGTAATATGGACACTAATCAAAACACCAAAGGCACATTCCCATCACGAGGTGAACTCGACATTGTACAAGCAAAAAGCAAACAAATCGTGACTGACTAAGCATCCGGCGAACCAGTGCCCCTGATCCTGCATCGCACATGTAGCAGTTCTCCTAACGTGCTGGGTAACGCAACTATCGCGAGCACTTTATCCCTGCCCTTGACCGTGGTTACAACCATCCCCCTTTCGACTCCAGGTAGTATGACAACTCCCGCTACCAGCCCACAATGCGTGGGGTAATCCTCCATCTTTTGACATGAATGTCACAAATGAAACTCGCCAAAGTGCCGGCACGCTGTCTCGAATATGACAAACTGCACTTCAAACATGACGTGCAATCACCATTAAAATTAAAATGCCGTATCACGCATTTTCGTTATGTTGATGCATCTGCGCCATATGGAGAAAAGCCTGGCATTGATTGGAAAAAATGTCTCAGTTTAAATGCTCAAATCATAGTGTCAATTTTTTTTAAATTAAGGGCATTATTCATATTGTAAAAACGTATGAATTAAACCATTAAAACAAAGATTACAAGATAATTTTT
Organism: Hermodice carunculata; assembly: GCA_964020975.1. Lineage (NCBI taxonomy): Eukaryota > Metazoa > Annelida > Polychaeta > Eunicida > Amphinomidae > Hermodice > Hermodice carunculata. The sequence continues at coordinate 78,869,056 of OZ026613.1, read as the reverse complement.
GCTTTGCTTTGTTTTGTTTTTGGTTCACATGGTGTTGCTATGGCTCTGTATGGGCATACTTAAGGCATGCGCCATAACACCGCCTCTGTGTCTATTTCGGTGCCGAAGATTCAGGATTTGATTTGGTTCAACCATTTGTTTGCGGTGATGAGGTAATAAGATATTGAATTAATGTTGAAATTATGTAAATATAAGTAATGCAGTTTATTTCATTTGGATCGCAGTGGTTGTCAGGCTTTCTTAGGTGGGCCACTAACTTCATTTCTTAGATAAGAAGATAGAGGCTTCAATAAACACACCGAAATGAATTAAGATGCTTTTTTGCTGTAAGTGTGCACTGAAAATTTCTGCACTAAGTAATCAACACCGAAATTTTAATGGATTCACCCTTCAGCACCGTGATGTTAATCTATACATCTCTCTTTTCAGAATTATAATATCCTGTGATACAAGTGGTGATGCTTCTTAAACATTTCTTTAAAGATAGTCCGATGTGTGTCCAGACATTTAAGTGCTACACGTATTTTTCCTCCCTCGTCTTTCAGCATGCATGTGTTTTTTTTTGTGATACAAGGGAACAGACGATGTTCATTTTTAGGTCAGTTTATAATAGTTTTGCATTTTAAACTTTAGTTGCTACATTAGAAAGATAGATTGCAAATATTTATGATTATGCAGCAATTGGACTGGATGGACTTGCTGTCATGTTTCTACCAAAACAAAGCAAAAGATCTCAGGTTACAATAATATGTTATCAAATGTTTGCATTACTTACATAGGCAGGTGCCAGCCCGCAATGCTGGAAATCTTACCTATTTGTACTTATTCTATGCTGATTTCAGTATTTGAAATTACTTTTTTATGGTTATTCCGCACAGCTTGTTGATCTTTCGCCACTAGAAAGAAACAGTTGATGATGTCTCTCATTTAAGAGCAATATGATCAGTTAAATGTATCCAGAGATTCCACTTCTTATAGGACTTTTACCCGCCTTCCGAAAATTCTGAAAAGTTTTTAAAAGTTTGGTAAAAGTCATATAGAAGGTTTCAAAAGTTTGATAAAAGTCATACCTGTGCATGTGATTAGTCATTGAAAGGGTGAATCAATCTGCATTCAAGCTTGAATGATTACTGAAAGACAAAATATAATACTCCACCAAATATTGTGTATTTTAAGTGACATCTGAATTGATGATCTTAATTTAAGAGATTTTTCGTTTCAAAAAACGTTCAAAGGGGCCCCTTTTTCACAAATGGGGAAAAAACTGATGACCCTGCCTAAAAGCCTTAAAAGTTTTGGACGCCCCCCACCTTTCACGAGTAAACTTTTTTCATTGGCCCCCCCCCACCTGAAATACTCCCTATCTCCACACCACGATATTTTATAAACCGTTCCTAAGGTGATATGTGAAAACAGTGCTTCTGTGCAAGCTTTCAATGAGACCTGAATATAATGTAAATTATTGAGTTTTTTATTCTCTTGTTCTGAGATGTAGATAAGGGAGTTATGTATCCGATGTGCATTCAACAGTAAATTTGGCACTTTGACCACATGTCATATGGACATGACTTCACCTGACACACCTGACTTAAGGGACCACCCAAAGGACCTGTGAAAAATGGTCCTTTGTGGCAAGTGGTTCCTCAAAGCAAGTAAATTCAACTCAAATATGCTAGCGATGATGCTCAGACTGGTCCTTTAGCACAGGTGGTCCCTTAGCAGAGGTGGGCTCATTGGCATGTTCTGTTGCATGCTATTTCCCCGGCCCACGTTAAAATTCAGACTGAGATGAAATAAAATGCTGTGTTTGAGTCGACTTTGTAGCAAAAAACTGCCACACCTCAGCCACTTTCTCAATAAGAGCTTTGAACCAGGATCGATCAATGTTTTATCAGGATGGGGCTGCGTTTTTTTTTTAAGTGCCATAGAACTTATAAGGGCCAGGCCTTTCAGTGTGGTCGGTCGGGTAATCGGAACCACGCATATATTTTGCTATGCCTTAGGTAACTTGGACATTTGTTGAAACATGTTTAAAATGGAAGTACCTTTCTCCTTTTACACATTAATACCTTTGGCGTAAGTTTAATTTGTACCCTGGGCATAGCTGTAGGCGCTTGCCTTGAAGATGAAGAAGATTTTTATTAAAATGTCGTTTGCCTGTAATTCACATTATTTCGAGTGTATAGAATGCTAAATCCGAGGACTTATTTTTGGAGAAGGGCTATGGCCATGCAACAGTTTGAATTTCTAGTTGAAGCCTTCCCGGAGAAAAGCCGCGGAAAGGATGTAGCGGCAGAAAGAGTAAAAAAGAATTTGTACACAGGCAAAAAAACTCTTATAATCTTATAACCCAAACTGGGACCCCCGGATTCAGCCATCATGTAGACGAGACTTATGGCTCGACGTCGACAAAACAGATTCTTATTCAGCCATGTCTTGAAATGTCTGCAGCGTGAGTGATTTTCATGACGAGATGCAATACCCCATGAGACAATATTCATTCCATGAGGTATAAACTAATGAGGCAAGGTGCGTTGTAACTGGGCACATTTGGACACAAAGAGAATTATATTTCCATTATTATGTACAAAGAGCACACATATTATTATTACAATTGGTTTTAGTCTGTACTATTATGGTATTAATCAGTATTTTTTCATAAATGGCCCAGTTGTAGGTCCTCGGTCAGCCTTATTGGTCTTCGGCTTGTGGCCTTATCGGCCAAAGGACAATAAGGCTAACTGAAGACCTGGAACTGGGCCAATATAAAAACTATTGATTAACGACAATTTTCTTAATTGACTATGAATAATGAGACAACACATCACATTAATGTTAAATGGTTAAAATGTCTGACCAGAGACCTGAACTTATTTGCTCCATTCCTCGGTCCTGTGTTGCATGCAGTTGCCTCTCGTCCGAATTCCTCCATCATGGCTTTGCAAAGATGTTTCGCTGAGATGTGATGTCACTGGAATTGGCCGAGTAATGTGGTACCCAAATTCATTGTTAACGTGTTTTACCCATGTTGCGATTGTGATTTTATAGGAATATGGAAACCAGCATAAGGTATCTCGTATATGCCGAATTTTTTCCACATTGGAAGTTTAATCTCGCATTTTCCGAGTTGACAACATCATACAGCACAGGCCAAAATTGATGCCATATTGTCCATAGTCAATTATTAAACTGACGTATTATACGTATGGTACAACCATGGTCTGCACAAGTCGTATGATCTCTGTCTCTCTCTCTCTCTCTCTCTCTCTCTCTCTCTCTCTCTCTCTCTCACACACACACAAACACACACACACACACACACACAGACACACACATTTTCTCGATCATTTTGAGGGCACCCACTTAATGTTGTTGTTTCAGGCCAGTCCAAAAATTGGAAATGGGGATAGAAATAAGAAGCATTTCAAATTCTCAGTGTAGATTAAAAAGGTATTCGACTGGGGCAAATTTTCTCAAAGAAAACAAACAAACAAACAAACAAACAAAAAAAAAAAAAAAAAAAAAAAAAAAAAAAACAACAAAAAAAAAAAAAAAAGAAAAAAACAATCAAAAGCTCTGTCTGTGTTGTGTGTCTGCAAGAAAGAACTTTTAAAATGGTATTAGCTATCTATGGTTATGCGTTGAAGTACCCATAAACATACATAGAGTTTTTCTACTTAATGTGTAGGGGATTGTGTAAACTTACCCAATTTATATCATTTGAAAAAAAGCACTGATCATTGTTCTTTAGGTGCGCCCTTATCAATTGTATATAGCTATAGTTGATATGACATAAATACCTGTATTATAGTTTTGCATATATGCAGCAGTTAAAGTTTGATTTATTAACTTAATTAACATGATTTTCAATGTTACTTATTTCATGTGTCGTTCATGTGATGTGCAAATACGACAAACATATGAGTGGAGGTTGCAAAGGTTTCTATCTATGCTTCTTTTCAAAACACTGAATATTTAAAATTTGAAATATATATAATAAGCATAAATTTAAAAATTGTGGCCTCGATTCATTTAATATATTTGTATTAGAAACACGGGTAAAAGTTGGAACACATCTCTATTTATGATATTTAAAAAAAGATATTCACATTTTATTTCTTTAAAAAATCACTTATTGACATAATTTCAAAGTTTGGACACATTTATTGATGCACCTGTATCATAAACGTTCGGGTACAGATTCGAATTACATCTCTGTTCACAATACTAGCTAAATAAAAGATAATAGATGATGTGATTAATTCCGAAATGTTTCTAATTAATATAAATTGGAGCTGGATTTACAAGTGTATGTATGACACATTTGGAGAATTCAATATCTTAATTTTCAAGGTATTCCTGGTCAGCATAAATTCAAACTTTTCAATTCCATTTGACTTTCATTGCATGCACCTACGGCAAACACATAAAAAATGTTAAAATTTCTGAGTTAAAACCTAAACCTGACAAGTTCATTCACCTTTAAAGTAAAATGAATCTTTCTTTCTTTCCTTCCTTCTTTCTTTCTTTCTTTCTTTCTTTCTTTCTTTCTTTCTTTCTTTCTTTCTTTCTTTCTTTCTTTCTTTCTCTCTCTCGCTCTTTCTTTCTTTCCTTCTGTCTGTCTTGCTTTCTCTCTTTCCTTTTTTCTAATATCCTTTCTTTCTTTCTTTGGTTCTTCCTGTCTTTCTTTCTTTCATTCTTTCTTTCTTTCTTTTTCTTTCTTTCTCTCTTTGTTTCTTTGTTTGTTTGTTTCTTTCTTTCTCCCTTCCTTTCTTTTTTCTAATATCCTCTCTTTCTTTCTTTGGTTCTTCCATTCTTTCTCTTTCTTTTCCTCCTTTAATGTTCCTTCCTTCCTTCTTTCTTTCTTTCTTCTTCTTTGTTCCTTTCCTTTTTTTCTTCAATCTTTTTCTTTCTAGGTTCACGGATGTATAACATGAAAGCTTCTCCAGTTCCGTCCATTTTTTGGTTCTTTCAATTTTTCTTGTCTCTGCATTTCCTTTGGGACCGTTATAGTGAAAATTCGAATTCCTGAGACCATGAGTCATGGTTAAGAAGTTAGGGAACAAGTGGAATATCTGGTCATGGTTGTAGACATAATTACGAAAATAAAATAAGCTTGAAAGCAAAGATTTCTGTGTTCTATGAAAGTGCGAATGTAAATAAATATGTCAAACATTTTGTTTAATGAATTCCAACATGACGTGAATGTATTCATATTGACTCTTGCCACTTGGGACCTTGAGCTGAAGGAAAAGGAGGGGGGGGGGGGTTATGTGTCTCAAGCTAAGCCCAATTTGCTTCCCTAACAAAAGGTGCCCACCGAGATGACGATAAGGATGGGACATAAGTGACTTATTTATAGTCTAAACTTCGAAATATATTTTTAAAGATGCCGTTTCAAGGGTGTAAGTGTATTTCCGCATGGCCTAAGATTTGGACACGAGATTTAAGATTTTAAAAGTCGCATCCAGCTAATCTGTATTATTTAACAATGAAATATCGATATGCATAATTTCACCAGTGCGGTTATTGTAAAGCCTTAAGATTTTAGTTTCAGTGTCAGCTATGAATAACTATGGAAAATTACGACAGGAAGACAGCAACACACCCCATCCCCGAGCAAAATCACGTAAGAAAAACCGAAAAACCACATGGAGAGGCCCAGAATAGAGCAAGAGAGAGGGAGAGAGAGAGAAAGAGAGAGAGGTAGAGAGAGAGAGAGGTAGAGAGAGAGAGAGGGGGAGCAAAGAAGAAAGGAGGAGGAGAGAGAAAAAAGAGGAGGCATGGAAGAACCAAGGAAGGAAGATGTACATATACTTATTAATGGAATGGTGTGTCGTAAGGGAAGTCCCGCAGATATTTGTTCACATAAATTTTAGCAATTTGTTTAAGAAACGATAAATGACTTGCCGGTTAATCGGCCCTTATGTCGACTTTCGCGCAGAAGGTAGGGCTTTGTGCCACATATACAGGCTGCATGTACACCTATTAAGGTCAAGTACTGTTGATATAATTGTTTGTTCCATGGGCTAAGTAAGAATATATGGGGTCAAATGATAATTAAAACTTGCAGGTGTATGGACTTTATCAATCTTTTCTCTGCTGATTAAACTGTAGTATTTAAGCACTAGGTTGGGACACTCTACTATGTTCCAGCATTGCACAAGTGGGGAATCATGAAGCTCCTCCTGGCTTTGGTAATGTGTGCTTTCATGGCAGGTAAGCAGCTATTCACGTTTTGCAAAACAAATTTACCTAATGCCAGGGTTTTGCACACACACACACACACACACACACACACACACACACACACACACACACACACACACACACACACACATATACATACTCAATGGTAACAAACATGTGTCATTCTTTTAAAGCATTAACTCCAGGGCCGGGAGTCAGTCATTGGCTGGCCCAAGCACTGGGCAAGAAATTGGTAGGATTTACCCAATTGTTATAAATTTGATTAATTCTGTTGAAATATATACTAATGGTTTATAACCAAATAGAACTTGATTTCTTGGGGACTTTTATAGTGAGGAAGAGGTGTCATAGTGGAGTTTGTTTTACATTTCTGTCACAGGATGTCCATTGTTTCAGTACTTGTTAGGAATTTCCCAGGTTTACACAGGTGTCTGACTGTAACTGTTTATATTGTAAACACGGTGATTGAATATATAACCACAGTTTCCTTCTACCTCAGTTAAACGCTGGCAAGTAGTTGGACCAATGTGTCCCATACAGCTAGAAAGGGTACATACAAGTTCAGAAATAAGTCACATTATCTTATCTGATCTTGTTCTATATTATTTACTAATTATGTTTGGTTTGATAGGTGTTCTGCATTCATATTGAAGCTCTGCATTTCAAAGCAAAACTTCACTTATTTAGCTAATTTATGATGTGCCACGTTCATATTTATTCATTATTATGTGGTTTGTCTTTTCTGAATATTTAGCTCAGACAAGGAGCCGCTAGTCAGAGAGACATGTTCGGGTACAGGCTCCGAAACGTGCTCTGATTAGTTACCCGCCGAAGACCCATAAATTTATTTGGCATAATACAGCCTATGTCAAAATTCTATGAATTCATTGTGATTTTTTGTCGCTGTTTTTGAAGCCGAAGGGCGTCCATCTGCGGACTTCAGTGTCCACAAGGTTGGACCTGTTTCCAACCTGCCATTCATCACTGGAGGTAGAGTTGCTCAGAAAGGCCGGTGGCCTTGGTACCTTACCATGGAAATGTTACATTCGTCAGGCTGGGTCCACCTCTCTGGTGCTATTCTCATTGGCGCAAAGAAAGCTATTACTTCAGCTCACTTTCTGTATCGACGGTAAGGTTGATTTTATAGTGAAAATGATCAAACAGTTACATTGTCTTTGTTCAAGTAAAGAGCTCAAAGGGGGTCCTTGTATTAACAGGGACTTTTTTTAACCAGGAGACCGTACATTAACTTTGTCTGGAGAGCCAACTCTTGAGTATCTGGATGTGCTATTGGGCAATCCAGCATAATAAAGAAATATGTTTAAAGTAAAGTTAAATTCCCCGTTTATTTAACATCATGATTGTCTGTGTGTAGCTGTTGCCTGTGTGGACAAATAGACCGTGTACCTAGGTTTCGACAGGAAAATTTTTTTTTTTTTAGTTAGGTTTAAACTTAAGAAGTTGCCTCCAGAGAAGACCAAGTTTCGTTTTATCTCTATGCACAATTGCAGAGTGGATATAACACACAGCGTAGGTCTGCTTTGGTGGCAATCAACGAAGGAGTTCGATTCGAGTTTTTACATGGTTTTTCGATGCATTGAACGTCACAATATTTTGTGCTGTTGTGCAGGGATGATCCAAAATACTACCGTTTTAAATCGGGACTATCTGACCGAAGCGGCGATGGTAACCACGAACAGATTATAGGCGTCGCAAAACTTACCTTAGTAAGTATATAATATAAATAGGGTTGGCCCACAAAGAACTTAGAGACTAAAAGGAAATGATGTTGATGGCCTTAATAATGAATGACGAAAGAAGAACAGCCCTGTTGACAAAATGCACCTTCAGGTCAAATTAACATCGGGAAATACAATATAAGAAAGCTAGAGTAAAGCAGTTCTGCACGGTGATTCACCTTTTTTTCAGCAACCCATGTTCGAAATGACGTACTTTCAAATTGTAGGTAGGTTGAATACACGTCGAGTCTCAAAAACAGGGTGGTTTAATCATACAAAACTCCATCTAAATGCTTTATGGTTACTAGGGATTCGTTGTATGACCATATCATAAGGCTTAGAATGCACTGCCACTAGGCGAATCTTCCCCTTAATAGAATGAGAGTATAAAGGGGATCTGGAGTCTGCATCAACAAATAAATAAGTTTAAAATGTTACTTTCATTGATTCAGGTAAAATTAGATTGGAATAAGCATGTGGGAAACAATGATGGAAACATCTTATTACACCTATGTACGTTTGGCGAGTTCATGCGAAAATTTATTAGGAAGGACGGGACACTAGTTGCACCAAGTTGGAGAATTAGCAATCTGACTCCCAACATCTTCTTTACTTTAATCACTTATAGCTATTAGAATTCAAGATAGCTGGTTACTTGTACTTTTTGTAAATGTAGAATTAATTGGCTGCATGCTTTCCTTCAACCTTCTGGTATTGAATTCACATATGTAAGTAGAGTTTGGTACATTTATTTGTGTAACATATTTGAAATACTGGTTATTCCATGGTTCGAGAGGGGTAAAGATACTTATCTCATGAGCTATAACGCGGGAAATAAGAAATTTACAACTCGAGAAACCACGGAATAACCAAAACATACCAAGTTGCATAAACCGTCTACTATTTCTGGTTGTTTTACCTGCTAAAATGTTGTTAGCAGGATAAAGTTGGATATTGTGTGAATTTGAGTATGCTTCTTTGTTCTTGTGGCATGCTGTGACACTAATAAGAGAAAACACTATATCACTCCCAGTGTTGCCGTATCCTTGTCCGACACACTCGAGAAAATGGTTTTGATTAGTAGTTGCAAAATCTGGTCTGTGGCAACTACGCAGTATTTATAAAGAGGCAGACGTTATCATGACCTTTACATCCTCACTCTATGATCACAAACGAGACTAAAGTTAGACTTTTGCCAATTGGTGTGAAGAAAGGGTAAAAGCTTGAAAACAAGATGCCAACAATCATATGAAGTACAAATACATATGTTTTATGTGAATAACGGTTTCTCGCAGTCCGTCAGATGCCTGACATGTTACCATGGCCCACAATAATCAATAACGTTAGTTCTGAGTGTTGCCTGCTGGGTTGGACGTTCATATTCACTGCTATGGCAGTTGTATTTGCGCGGGCTCAATGAAACTCCAGAGCCTAGATTTATCTTTGCTTTACCTTTGCAGCATCCAGATTACAAGTGCTGTCGTAGAGACCACCCCAACGATATTGCTACTGTTCACTTAAAGGAAGCCGTAAAAACAAACCAGTATGTCCAGTTTGGCACACTCCCAGATGCCGGCGAAGATTTCGTTGGCAAAGAGTGCTGGATCACTGGCTTTGGCTTGACTAGTAAGCATAGCGTGATTATAATGAGATTATTTTTATTTCTTGAATGGAATAATTTTTGCATTTTTGGAAAGTCCTTTGATCAAACTACATCTTAGAGACGTCAAAATAAGGAAATGAATAAATAAATTACCAAATTGGCTTCAACCATGATATGATGTAGGCAGTATCCTTGATTAGTGTCTCTAAAGTAGTAACGTCAGACGGTTTTAATCATTTTGATATGTCTGAGAACTTGGTCTTTTTGACTCCGCATGTTGCCACCATCTAAATTAAACAACTGGTCTTGTGGGATGAACATGCAAGCAGAGTACAAGATTACTGTAGATTTTGTGCAATTGTCAAGGTCTGGGCAACGTGCACCTTTTGGGGATCCAATATAATTGAAGGTAATCATTTCTTTTTGATAGATGGAACTAAAGTGGTGATGCCAAAGAAGCTTTATGAAGCCGAAATGGCTGCCCTCACAACTACAGACTGCAATGATAAGATGCCTGACGGATGGAAACATGTCACAGACAAGATGTTGTGTGTGTTTGGTGATGGTGAACGCGGATCCTGCTATGTGCGTACACACTTATTAAACTCCCTCTGCCCCTCCACTCCTACCCCATTTTCACTTGCATTTGTGAGTGGAGATTTGCAAACTATGTAAACGCGTGCTCTTCCCTAGTATCGGGCATCCACCAGAAAACAGGTTTTTATGGACTATGTATTCACTCACATAAATGGTAGGAACTGTTCTTACTGGTGTTGTTAAATGGTTACATTAATATAAATGCCAAACATTCGTTGAAATAGTCTTTTGAAGATGGCGAATGGGAAATGCTGTCCAAGCACTCAAAATGGTGAAAAGTTGGGAGTGTAAAAACGTTTTACATTTTTTGTAATATTAATTGTACAAGTTGTTCTTGCAGAAGACCTTAATCATAGAAATGATGTTTGTCTTCCCAATTTATGATGAAGCCCAAAACACATGCCATTAAATTCTTGAGCTTTCCCGCTACACGCTGCTTTTTCCACCATATTTCTCTAATGGTCAAACACAGTGTAGCCTTGTTGAAAGAAAAATGGTGTTTTGTCATCGACAGTATTATATCGTCGTTTATAGTTTTTATTCATGTAAAACTTTTGTATTCTTGAATCTGAACTGTGCCTTTGGTGCAATTACGAGAAATAAACTTTCTGTTTCATTCTTCTTGTACGAAAACTGGGTATTGGATAGAGTAAGCATTTCTGCTTGGTTGTCTGTATGGTGTGTTTGGAAAAATTAAAATTGTGAAATGCATACGGATACACCAAAGTTAAAAAGTAGTGTCAAAGACTCTGACAAGGCAGTCCAGCTAAATTAGTTTTCACTTTCCATTTTGTACTTTGTATGTAATGCCGCAACAATGACGGGAAATATCGAAGGTAATGTCTCAAAATTTAGTCACTAATATTTTCATGATTTTAAAAGTTGCTTTTAAAAAGATACTTTTACCTACATATATGTTTTAAATTAATAAAATGTGAACTTCTGGCATATGCATGATATACTTGTGGTCTACGCTGAAGAATTGTTATGAAAATGATAACCAGAAGTTCAGTCCACAAAGAGCACTAGATGGTAACTTGGGAAAAAAGGAAACAAATAGGCAGTATTGTGTAGCCACCTACATTTTCTTTGTTATCATAACAGGGTGACTGTGGTGGCCCCCTGCAGTGCAAGGTAAATGGTGTTTGGAAGGTAGCTGGTTTGAGGTCACACAACATCGGCACCAGGGAAAGCAGCTGCCTGCCTGAATACCCCAGTGTCTACACGCGTCTTGCCGCCTACCTGGACTTTATAAGACAAAACTAGTCAAAAGTGGTGTATCTAAATTTTAAACGATATGAAGAAAGATATTATTGTTGTCTTCGTTTGTTACTTGTGTCATGCAAGCTTACAATAAATGATCATAGTGGAACACACACCTACACAAACACACACACACACACACACACACACACACACACACACACACACACACACACACAAACAAACAAACACACAGACAAAGACACATACACATACAATAGATTCAATGGCACTGGTGTCCTGTATGTCAACTCATAGCAAAGGTGGCTGATTATTGCTGAACTACAACAATGGTCACCAGCAAATTGTACCCCCGTGCATCAACATAAGTTATGTGACCTTGAAAACGAGATCAAGGTTACCAAAATGGTATGAGTCAAGAAATGGTGTCAAGGTATATTTGACGCAAATTTGAGCTTGATGCAATCTGCGAGTCATGATATATTATCCTCGCCTTTCTGGGCAGTCTATAATTTGCAGCAAAGCCTTACAGTCAGGTGATTGAAATTCCACAAATCACAGGATCTACTTTCAGCCTCAAGGGGCCCATGCAGAACCACGACAATTTGGGCAAACTATTGTCATTATTTTTGGCGTAGAATGTGGTTTAATTATATTCTAAATTTACAAAGCCTGGTTTGGGAGGGGGGGAGGCACAGCAGGCGTCCCTCACCGATCGTAGGGAGGTCAGGCACAATTTTGCTGTTCTCACACAGCCGGGTTTTAACATGCAGGCCCTCCCAAAATAGGTAAACCCCTTGTAAGACCTCCCCTACTATAGTTAAATCCTTTAACATTAAAATGTTACTCGTTCCATCTTACAGCGAGGCGGTGAGATGAGCCTGTGTTCTGTCGGCTTTAACGACAGCAAAAGCTCGCAACTGCCATACGCAAAATTGTGACCTTTTTGAGATTTGAAAAGGAAGGTAGACATAGAAAATTCAAGATGAAGGTTTCAGCATGCTTCAAGATTGCAAACTCTTGACGTGAGTGCTTCAAAAATCTACTCTAGTGCACATAACATCCTTGCTCAATTCTTTTTTGTTTGCTTGTATTTATTACTAAGAAGAAGAGCCATTTTCCCGGTAAGGGACCTCTTTGTTGCTGGTACACGGTAAGAATGTGTTCACTTAGATGCTGGTCCTTACATACACTCACCTCATTAGCTTAACTGTTAAATCGTGATATGACACGCTTACAGGGAATATTGGATATAAAGTGTACAGTTTTGTTCCAAGGTTTAATTGGGTGTGACCAGCATTACACATATAAATGCAGCATGTTGAGGTCGCGGACAAAATATGTTGACATCTATCCAAAGTAGAAAGCAACAAAGTTTGTGAATAATAATTTAAGCACAATGTAGTGTGACACACATGTATACTAACATCCCTGGATATTAACCATTCTAGTCACATGTATTCTTGTTTTTGATCAACGTTTTAACGTGTATGAAAATGTGACAATGAATGAAAAATAAAACATGAGGACTATGGCAATCTTGTGTTTAACTGACCATACATGCAAACCTTACATAGGAGCATAATCTTGTGTAATATGCAAAGAATACCTTTCAAGCTTTTGACTTGTCATGCAGAAATGGACACAGAATTGCTCTGTGACCTTAGAGAGCAGATCAAAGTTGCCCATATTCTAATGTACCTTAGAGCTGAGAGTGCGGCACTTTCTGTGTAATATAGAGTGGTATCTTAAAAGCCATTCTAGTTAATACGCAGATGTGAAGTTCACAACAGTGACTCTGTGACCGTATAGACAAGTGTAATCCTGTGCATATGAAAACACTTGCTTTAAATCTTCTTTAATCTATATGGAAATGCCTTCAGACATTTTTCTCTGTGACTTTGGGGATCAAGTCAAGGTCAAACATCTTTGTACTGAAACTTGACCTGATAAAGGACTATGATCTTGTGAAAGATACAAATGTTACCTCTAAGACTTAAACGTTATCATGCAAAAATGATTGTATGTGTGTCTTTTTGTCCAGACCCACATCCTGGCAGTCACTACCCTATTCTGCAGTCCAAACTCTTTACTTTCCATGAGCTAACCTGTCACTGTCTAGCCTATATACTTATGGATGTACTATTGCCATATTGCGCACGTGCTTCTATAGAATTTTGCCATAGGCTGTATTACCCAAATGAATTGAAGGGTCTTCAGCGGGTAGCTACTCAGAACATGCTTCGGAGCCTGTACCCGGTACATGTATCTCTGAATAGCAGCTCCTTGTCGTAGCTAAATATTCTGCAAGGACAATCCTCATAATAATGAATAAATTAAAAGTGGCAAATGATGAATTACGTACCTTAATACGTGAAGTTTTGCTGATAAATGCAGATCTTCATTATGAATGAAGTTTACCTGTCAAACCTAATATAATTACTAATTTGTACAGCACAAGTTCAGATCAGACCAATTTGACTTACCCTTGAACCAGTATGTACCCTTTCCAGCTGGATAGCTTATCTTTGTTAAACCACCTGCCAGTGTATTTCTGAAGCAGAAAAAACTGGGGTATTATGTTCAGTCCCACTGATTATTAAATAAACTGTTGCAGCTATACAAACCAAGGAGAATCCTAACAGGCACTGCAACAGTGAACACCCGACATCAGAAATGTAAAACAAACCCCATGATGACACTTACTCCACTTTGAAAATCTCCAGACAATAAAGCTCTATTTCGCTGCCAACCCTGAGTCAATGTTTCAACAAAATTGCCCACGTTTGTGACATTTGAGTAAATACTATCAAATTTGAGTATTTTTTTGATATTGAGTAAATGTGTACTTGGTCATGTCAGAAAAGAATGAAAGTCATTAGCATTTAGGTAAAAACATGTTATTAAAATATAATTTTCATTAACAAGATTTTAAGTACAATTAGGCAAACTTGTTACTTGCGCCAGCTGCTGCTTGCGACCAGGAGCCTCCTGGGCATGTGACTTGACAGAAAATATGTACGCCTAAAATGTCTGAAAGTGATTATGTAAACTGAATCATGTCAAAAGATAAAAAATTAGGTATCAAAACAAGCAAGTCTAAAATCTGAAAAAATATTGCAGCCAAATTTTCTAATAATCTTTGGATACAAAGAGCAGAACATGTAGGGCCAGTCAGAAAAGAATGAAAATCTGTAGCATTTACGTCAAGAAAATGCGATCAAAGTATAATTTTCCGTTAGCAGGTATCAAGTACAATTACACTAGCTTGAAACTGTCGTAGGCCGCTGCTTGCTACCGATATCCCCGTGGGGTTAAACCTCACAGAAAACAAGATAGCCTATCATTTCTGCAGTTAAACATTCAAACAGAATGATGCATAAAGATAGACATAAGTAGCAAAAGAAGCAAGTCTAAAATCTCTAAAATTATTTAGCCCGAACTTTCTAAACATCTCTGGATGTTTACAGCAGAATTTGTAGAAATATTCGATGAACGAGACATCTTTGAATTCGATTGACTCAAGTTTGTTGTTAATAAATTTGTTTCTAGATGCAAAGTCCTGAAATTAATGTCTTAATGTCAAAATTTGTGACAAAAATTAACTATATCCAATAGCTTCCGAAATATTACTGTCCGGGAAAGGATAGCTAGCTACTTCAAAGCCAAACTCTTCTATTTTGTGAGAGACAATACAAAACCTGCCATTAGTGACCCAAATATCCAAGTCCAGAGAGACATATCTGAAACCATTCGAATTGTAACTTTCCAAAGGGATATCTTTTTGGTAATTTTTTTTAGCAATTCCAATTAAATTTTTTCACATTTTCACAAGCAATGTCAAAAATATATATTCCGTTGTTTTGATAATTTTTTAGCCATTGGAAAGTTCTTTTCCATCAATAAATCCATATACTTAAAATCACGCTAGGCTAAATGAAAATCAGCAAGTAACCGGGTGCACTTGCTACCCATTCGAATGCCATTTATTTGCTGAAAAATCAATGGTCCGCATTCAACGAAAGTATTGTCCAAAAGAAATTTTATAGCATCTATCAAAGTTTCCGCAGATTTAAACCACATAGTTGTTTTGAAACATTCACTTTACTAAAATAAGTGAAGCTGGAAAAACATACTGAATTTTACTTTACGTCAAATTTGACTGTGTATCTGAAAACGGTAAAATTTTAGACGTGCCATAGCTCAATTTCTTTCAAAAATTCAAACATATGCAACCTCGAAATGTCACTTATATCAGTCATGACTTTAGGAAATATTATCAACTTAAAGTTTAGAATACATGGAATACGGAAATTTCAAGTGCTATTTTTTCACAATAATATGTGGATGAGAGTACGACATGGATATATTATTTTAAAGGGATTTGAAGATTTGCAAATGTATAATTTATTGATATATATATATATATATATATATATATATATATATATATATATATATATATATATATATATATATATATATATATATATATATAATGTATAATTCATTATATATATATGAGTGGTTATTTAATAAAGTATTTAGACATATCTAATTAATTTGAAGTATTTTTAAATCGATTTAGAGATATCAAATGCAACTAAAAGATATCTTTTACTATATGTTATATTTCCTTGCATGTTTAAATGTTCGAAAATATCTCCAAATTTATTTAACGATATAACCACATGCATCGATGGACAGATATCTATGGGGGGCCTCTTAACTACTAATAATATATTTCTCGATTTCCAAAAACTATTTCATGATGTCAATAACTCGATTTATTGATATATATATATTTGGAGTACTGGGTTTTTGTTCCTATCACTTTTTGACATCAGCAATTCTCTATATTTTTTAAATATAAAAAAAAGAGAATTAATGATAATAACAAATCTTTTCTTGATGTCAACAAATGTTGGTGATTTCTTAATGTCAAGAATTCAAATTCAAAATAAAACGGCGCCCTATAAGTATCTCTAAATGGATTTAGAGATATATATCTAAAACCATTTAAGCAAACTAACGACGAAAAAGGAGAAAAAAAAAGACCCACAAAAAACAACAAAAGGAAAAAGCAACAAAATTAAGATAATCTAATGATCCAAACGGAGGCTCAACGTTGAACAATTATATTGACAAGAGTTATCGCTCGAAGCCGACTACCAAGACTAAAAATTATTTTTGCTTTGTTATATTTGCAGCGCCAGGGATGATCAAAACGTCACTGAAAACCCCATGTGACACCTATACCATGAGATGTACTCGTTTCTTGCATAAGACCATGAGATGGAAATTAACGAGGCAAAGTGTATGTTGGCTGAGAAAAGAGGGAGACAAAGTGGACTTTAAGTGCATTGTATGCGACGAATACACATATTTTCACAACTGCGTTTTAAAATATGTTCAGATCGTATAATCTCTCTCTCTCTCTGTTTGTGATACTCAGCATACAATGGATAGATATGATCAGTTATATCATTTGTACATTTTACAATGGAGACAAGGAGCATTTCAAATACTAAATTTCGAGTCAGAAAGGCATTGAACTAGAAAAGATATGCTTCACAACAAATCAGTCTGTGTCTGTGTATCTACAAGGAAGAACTTTTAATTAAACGGCTATGTAAACAAACCATGCTCAGCTGAACTAGGGAATCATCACACTTGTGTTTCTGTGAACTTGGGATAGGATCAAAGTCACTCATGTACAAAGTAAATCTGACCTCTATGGACGAACAGTATCATGTGCTACATCAAGACCCCAGTTCATTTAGCTCTCAAATTATAGCCCACAGCATTACCACTTAGTGAACAACTTTGTTTGACTCTTTCCCAAGGAATATATCGACCGAGTTTAAGCTTAATCTGAATGGCGGTTCTGGGGGAGAAGTCGAAAATAGCGATTAAACACAAAAAAATATAAAAAATAGGACAAAAATGCAGTGTGACCTGGTAAACAAATCACGAACTAGGAGTCTCTAGGAATGTAGTATCAAAGAAATCGTCTGAGCGGTTTGGGAGCAGATTTTTTTTTAAAGATTTGCCTAAAAAAGCGCCAAAATTCATTAAAAATCCGAAAATCACTAGAATGTAACAATTTCAACAAACTAATAGAGACCCACTCCTGGGAAGGTACACTGTCACCAAGTTTGAAGTCAATCTGGCTGACACTTTCGAAGAAAAAGTAAAAAGTGTGAATAAGCATTCGAATTTCCATTAATTGCATAGTTATCTTTAGGAAAGGTGCATTTGCTAATAAGAAAATCGAAAAAAAGGTAAAAATCAGGAATCCACAGCAGTGTCATCCAGTGAAAACCGTTGTGTGACCCTTCCACAAGGAACATATTTATTAAGTTTCAACTAAATCTAAATGACGGCTCTGAAGAAGAAGTCGAAATTGGCAAAAACAACCGACGGACCATCCAAAAAGCTTGGAAGCACCTATTTAAAGGCAAAACAGCTCTTTTCCCCCCCAGTAGATGAAACACCTGCTTGGGTTACATGCGAGGTCCAGATTAAGCTTTTATCGATTCTGTGTCATGTGCATTATAAGACTATTGCTGATAAGAAACGAAGGTACCTATAATACAGATATCACAGACAAAAGAACAAAAATAATAGCTACAGTTTCGTGGTACTCCAGTTACTAATTAAATACCTCTCCAAAATTTAATTACCCAGTTGCCATCATAAAAATGATTTTTATTATTCGGTAGGTATGCCTTTAAAATTTGAAATAACATAGACATCAATCATAATTTTGAAGATATACAGCATTTAAATTTTGAATTTAACTTAGCATGATTTTAAATGTTCTTAAATTTATGTGTAGTTCATCTCACGCGTCAATACCAGAAACATATATCCCAGGGTATAAATGATACCTGTAACTATGATACTTTTGAAAAAAAGTCACCATTTAAACTTTGAAATGTATATATATATATATATATATATATATATATATATATATATGGTTAGCATATATTTAACAAGTGCAGCTTGGATCATAAATGTATTGACTGCTGCTGTATCAAGACCCCAGGAAAATCTCTTTTATGAAATTATCGAATTTTTTCAACATTTTCACTCCTTTATGTCCTTAATTGACATCAATTTAAAGTCTGTGGTTTGGCTAGATATGTTTGTTTATGTGCATGTATCATAAACACAAGGATTGTATATATATATATATATATATATATATATATATATATATATATATATATATATATATATATATATATGTGTGTGTGTGTGTGTGTGTGTGTGTGTGTGTGTCTGTGTTACTTCTGAAGATATTAAGCATTTAAGTTGTGAGATATCCCTAATCAGCATAAATTGAAAGACAGTAACTTAGGTCATGCATTCATTTAGTTTAAGCAGAATTCAGGGCTAAAAACAAATATAATTATGGGATGCAATAAATTCTGAAATGTGCCTAATTGTCATGAATTGGCATCGAATTGACATAATCTGAGATATATAATATATAAATTTCCGAAGGGAAACTCGGTCACCATAAATGTTAACCTTTCAGATCCATGTATAAAGCAACACCAAATGTGATTTACTAACAAAAGATGACAACTGAGAAGACGATAAGCCTGCGAAAGAAGTTACTCGCTTATTTTTAAAACTTACAAGAAGGCTTTTAAACATGCTGTTAGAATGGCGTGTGTGTATTACGGTTTGTCTATAAAAACCCTGATTTGGACTCGACGTCTAGGATTTTAAAAGATAATCTGAATATTAACTCCACCAGCGTAGGTTTTTTTACTGATTTTTCGCTAGACTGCTTAAAAAGTAGAATATGTCTCCTCAAACATTTGAATGGACCGTCAGCTATTCGGCCCTTCGAACTCCTCCGGACCTTTTACCTTCGGGGTTCTCCGGCAAGGCGACACATGCATACAGAGGACCCACACGGCACATGTAACGAGGAAAGAGTCGAGACGGGTACTGTACTGTGCATTATTTTCCATAGTCTGCAAAAGAGTACAGACCCATTGAACCCCCTCCCCCTTGCATACTGTAAGTACTAATTAAATAATGATGAAAATGATGAACCATCCCCTAACTGTCTCTACCAATAGCCAGTGACAGATGGATAAGGGTCAGAGGTCATTGGCGAAAGGAAATGACCTTTCCTCATTCATCTTTATAAGTTGCCTTGATCACCAGTACCAAACCTTCCAGTCTTACAAAATTTTTAAATAAATTTTATGAAAAAAATTACACGCAT
The DNA here is from genome assembly GCA_964020975.1 of Hermodice carunculata. Classification (NCBI taxonomy): domain Eukaryota; kingdom Metazoa; phylum Annelida; class Polychaeta; order Eunicida; family Amphinomidae; genus Hermodice; species Hermodice carunculata. The sequence continues at coordinate 78,849,429 of OZ026613.1, read as the reverse complement.
ATACCTTTCACAACAAACCCACAAAATTTACTCTTATGGGTTGTGTACAAAAGAAAAAAACTTTCCAAAAATATGAGAAAACCTCGAAAGCGGGAGGGGGTTAATGCCCAAATCGGATTTTCATCCATTCTTTGGAAAAGGCAAGTTATTAGGTACTTTCATGGGTTCAAATGGCACATTTTGTCTTAAAAACAACTGTGCTGAGAGAGAAAATATGTTGCAACCCAAAAGTTAAACAACAGAAAGGCGATTCTATACGTAAATTGAAGAGTGATTAAATTATCAAAACACAACAAGGAATAGAAAAGGTCGCGATGAGCGATAATAGGAATTCCTACCTAAAGATGTTTCAAAAGCTTCACTAGAGCTTCACATTTTCGCTTTATTTACAAAGTACTCCATTTTGTATGTTCTTTGAACATATTTTTACTAAATCCTTTCTAACGTATAATCCTGAAGAAGCTCCAAAAGTGTGGATCTATGTCCTTACATTCAGAGCTAAAATGAAGCAGGTATGAATACAGCATTGCGGCCAATCAGGTGAAGGTTACGGCACTAAACAGTTCTGGGTTGTCTTGTGCTGACACCTTTGGGGGGCATTTACCTGTAATTAACCCGCTGTTTCAGCTAGACTATTACATGAACTTATCAGCCTGTTTGTGTTGTACGGTTTGACAGATATTTTTTCCATGATGAATTTTATAAACAGAGGGTGAATCACATATTCATACACAGTGACGTTATGCTGGCAAGCCGTGCTTGGAGCACGTGTTTCCTGGCTATGACAGGTAAACACTGGCATAATTTTTGATTCGATCTAAAGACTCGCCTTTTTATCTTGAATGTTTTCATTGAAAGGAGTCTGCACAACACCAACTGCATACTTTATTTTAAAAAGTGACACAACAAAAGTTATACACCTTTATGCTAATATGGGGATATACAGTAAATATAAAGGTGGTTTCATCCCAGCATAACGGCATTTTTAGTTATTCCTCTAAGTGACACTAGATGGCACATTATTGAGTACGTTTGGACAAGCACCTCATGCATTCATGCTATAATAAGTAAATTCATCAATTGGTAAAGTACAATAACAAACACACAAAAAAAAAAAAAAAAAAAAAAAAAAAAAAAAACCAACCTGTTTTGAGGAATTTGGTAGCCTGCCCATAAAGATATGAAGAGAGTTGAATTGTCTATGCTAATGAAAAACAGGTGCCAGAACATCAATTCTGTGAATGAAAAGAGTCCTATTATAAGCATCTGAAAAACCTGGCAACATTTCTCAAGACAAATTGGTTTCAAAACGAAACATTTTAAATGTAAACACTGTTGAAAATGGTGTAGAATATAACCAAAGGATCTCTTGTGGGTCTAACCTCATGCAACCTGTCAATTGCGAAACTGTTGTCGTGAATTTTTTTCATATATTACAGATGTGTACTCAGAAAAATACAATGAAAGAACAAGAAGCAAATAAAACTGAGAAATAATAAATAAATTAATAGAAACAAAGAAAATAGGGAGGTCAGTATTCACAAATTGATAAATTGTCATTTAGAGTCTATGCTGCAAAAATATGGGACAAGTAAATTCAGATTCAGTGTGGAGAAATGACTTTGCTTGAGGGACACGCAAATTTTCTATCCAACGTGTCCTGAGAAAATTGGCAATCATCCTCATTGTCAAGCTCTGTAAACCGTCCACAAAAATCCTGCAAATAAACGAGGAATTTGAGCTTTATGTGAACTTCCAGGATAGGCTGAAGCACAGTGCGGCAGCAGAGAAAGCATGTATAAGAAGAACACACAATGATACAGGGAAATAAAAAGATGGTTACAACACTGATGGGCAACTTATTCCAGGAAATTGGTGATGTTGGAGGGGGGGGGGGGGGTAAATTTCCATCCATGGTTTTATTGGATAGTTGGAAAGTTTTTTTTTGTACTCCTGGACCCCTGAGTAATCTTAACTTTCACACCAAGGTCAAAAAGACATTTTTACAAGCTCAGATGTCGGCTTAGCATATTATAGTGATACAAGCTTTTTTCAAGAAACAAGCCAATTTTGTATCAGTGTCCACGCTTATTCCGTGAATTTCATGGACATACCGTTAATCCACAGTATTTCAAAATGATTGACTATTCGAAGCAGTTGCGTAATTTCAGCAATGGGGTAATTGTAAAGCCAAATTTTAGAGTTTAGTTTCAGTATCATCTTTGAATGACAGTGACAAATTAAGAGAGAGAGAGAGAGAGAGAGAGAGAGGGAGAGAAAGAAAGAGAGAGAGTTAAACGAAAATCACGCGAGGAAAAACGAAAAGAGTAGAGACAGACCCAGAGGGAGAGAGAGGTAAGGAAGAAAGAAGGGAGGGTGAAAAGAAGCAGGAAGGGAAGATCAAAAGAAAGAAAATGCACACAAACACACACACACATATACATGCATATATCTGTGTTTTTTATATATATATATAAATATATATACATATACATATGTATATATATATATATACATATACATATATATATATGTATATATACATATATATATATATATATATATATATATATATATATATATATATATGTGTGGAACTGGTGTGTCGTATTGATGGCACAGCAGATATTTGTCCATGTGAATTTAAACAATTTATAAGAAAGGATAAATGACTTTCCAGTTAGTCGGCCCCTTTTGTTGTCTGTAAGTACGGCAGACATTTTCGCAGAAAGTAGGGTTTTGTTACAGGGTACATGTACATCTATCAAGATCATCTGTTGTGGATGTAATTGTGTGTTTCATGGACTAAGTAAGAATATGTAAGGTCAGAAGATAATTAAATCTTGTATGTTGATGATTTATACCAACATTTTTCTCAGCTGACAAAATATATATTAACAAGCATGGTTGGCACACTCTGCCCTGTTCTAGTATTGCAGAAGTGTGGGATCATGAAGTTCCTGCTGGTTTTGGTAGCGTGTGCTTTTATGACAGGTAAGCGATTCTTAACATGTATAAAGACAACAAATGTACCTCAAGCCAGGGTTATGTTTTTGCATGAGTATGTATTTGAATGTAGTTGCGCCTTTCTGATGAACTCAAGCGTTGTGGTCTCAATTTGGCTATCTGTGTCCTTTTTCTACACCACACATGTATGTTTGAAAAATGAGTATGTTTACAGGCAGTAAAGTATAACAATACAATCTTTTCTCTGCAATACAACTCAAGGCTGACTGAAGAACAACCAGTCCCTTTGGGTATTGACCAGCAATACTTTGTCATTTGACCACTGCAGCCAGTTATTCTTATATGAAATAAAGAAGATAATATTTAAATGGCCAAACTCTGACTTTTTAGATATGCATTTGTAAATATTTAAATGACCGAACTCTGACTTTTAGATGTGCATATGAAAGTAAGTTTGTGACTTTGTGTCATTTTGCCAAACAGTTTTCCACGTCATCCTAAGGCATGAACTTATCTTATGATTTGTGTAAGGTTTGGGAAGTTCGCGCTCTAACTGTGAAGGTCTGCTCTTCTAGTAAACTGGACACATGTTTGAGCAACTCGTTAAAAAGTTTTTATTTCCTTTTATTCAGGATTTAATCCTTTACTGCACACAAATTGTTTCGGCGAGAGCAACTGCCGTTCACACTGAAAAGTAAGTTTGCAGAACTGTTTGGCTCACCAATGAAAAGATACATCATACTGAATTCAGGTATACACAGGTCTGACATCCTGCGACTATAAAGCAAATTTCACAGAAACAAGTACAAAGAACAAGGTAAACTTGGGTTAAGGTAAAATACCATTATATGCAATCGAAAGTTGCGTATTTGCATGCCATAACCAACACATCAGAATATGTTTTTTGTGAATAGTGTAATAAATTGGATTCACCGTTTTGAATATAATGCACAAACATTTCAGAAGATGACCGGAACGTTGAAGGTTTATTGATAATTGGATCAATAAATAATGTCCAGATAACCAAAAGGTGACACTGTTTTTGAGAGAAAAAAATCTATACCAGTAAATAGCATTTTTGAAGGAGCTAGAATGGGGATGAGCACATACAGCTTGCATATCAAGAAGCCTATTTGTGACTGTATATATATATATGTATGTATAAATGATATGCGATTACATAGAATGTGGGTTGCAATGACAAAGTGTTACTGGTAAATGAAATGTGTATTTTGTGTGAGATGTGCCAAGTCACAGATATGACGGGAATCCCCCGTTATAAAACAAAAGAATTATTTTTTCAAGTATATAAAACAAATCACATTCAGCTTTTTTACATAAAAAGTTTACAACAGAGTCCCTATTCCAATTTAATGCTGACCAACTTAGTGTTTCTGCAAAAGTCTCAGAATATCATAATACAATTGTGTCTCAAAAGTGAAACATTAGCATCATTACTTGCCATCATGTGAATATAGACACACCCTGTACCTTATCTTCAGACGTATTGTAAGTAGTGGTTACCAGTCATTATACACTAAATATATATATATATATATATATATATATATATATATATATATATATATCACGCAACAAATCCCTATGCTCATTTTGACACATTAGATTCATTTCTTTCATGGGGAAGGGAGGGGGGTGTACAAGACACATCACATTAATTGCTTTAAATATGAATGTGATACCCAACACACAAACCAACACGGAAAATATATGTATTTATACATATAAGAACATGACATGTAATGTACTCTGGGACACAAGGGTTACCATATTTAGGTTAAACAATTATGCATCGTGACAGGGTTATCAAGCACCACAGGTCTAGTGACCTTAATACTAATTTAAGAAATTCAATGTGAAAAGGGGATGGTAATATCAAGATTGCTGCGACCTTTCACTGTGCTGTCAAATATTATAATGTATGTGCGAACTTGACAAAAAGAGATGAGCTGGTAAATATGCATGTTGACAGATTTTTTTTTTCTCTTTCTGAGATTCCGTGCGTACAAAAATCGCCAAAATTATATAAAAATTGGCCATATGACCTTGACCTTCGACTCGAAACCCATATGCTCTAATAGGCAAAATGTGGTGAGAGCACCAAAGCTTCCATACAAAGTTTGTTTGACCGGAACGGATTGTAAGTTTTTGAGTGATGGTAAAAAATCAGGTAAGGTGATCGAATGACCCGATTTCCAATATATATAGGTCAAGATGACCCAAAAAGTAAGTCATAAGGACAAGTGTTTGTAGACAGTTTGATGAGTGAACTTTTTATGTGACATGGAAATAGTGAGCGACATATGGCAAGCCAAAATTGGTCTCTTGGCAAAGGATCATGAACTGAAGATGCATCACGGACGTAAGAATAAGGAATTTTCAGCTCTAGATGCATTGTATAAGATGTACTTGCCATCACAAAGTGTGGAGGGTACTGCCTGCAGGTGGTTCTTGCTCAAAAAATACTAAACATTCTTCTGCCATGCTTTAATTTTCTTTTTTTTTGTTTGAATTTTTAAGGAGATCAGCTTATTTGCTATAATGAATTTCTTTTCCAGCTTCAGACAAAAGTAACGAAGTTGTTCTTTTGTATGCAGGCTTTAGCTGGAATAAAACTTTGGCTGATCCACCTCTGTGATCACAATTAGCAATAGCTGGTAAAACATATAGTTCACGAAAAATAATTTGAAATATTATATTTTTTTTTGTCAGGACAAAGTGCTGTATTTATTGTTTTATATTATTTGTAATATGTGTAGGCTTATGAATATGTGGGACCAGAAAATGAGTTGTATGAAAATGATAGATCTTTTTACCAGGTGCTGTAGCAAAATCTGTCACTGGTTAAAAAAAACCGAAGTTTAAGCATGGTCAAAACTGTTCTGTAAATTAGCCTAGAAAAACACCAAGGAATCAAGTGGCCTATAAACAAAACCTAATACGAAAACATTAATATGCAAGTTAATTTCAGTCCATGATATTTCGACATGGGTCCTCTCTTGGACGCTAGAAAGTGTCTGGAAACATAAAGTCTCACACCTCCGCCCATTCCATAAGGATGGTTTTCCTCAACGTGTAGAAACGTCTTAATGCAAGATCACAATAAGGTATATTATGCAATAAAAGATTTCAGAGAGGGCAATTATATCATGTTGTGTAATATCTGCACAAATATATCGTAGTTTGTCTTGGGACAAACCACGAACATTAATGTGACAGCTTGTGATATCACAAAGCTACTAGCAGGGCGAGGATTGAGTTGAACATCGCATGTCCATAAAATTGAAAGTGGGAAAATGATAAATAAGTTAATGGCAAGATCTTAACATTTTCCAAATACAATAGTGTTGCTTATATATGTTACAAGTTACCTGTGTTATAGTCACAGCAATACATATCACATATAAAACAAGCAGCTGCTATCACATTGAAAGAGTTGAAGACCGCGAAACATACTTGATGTTTCCGTCTGACAACCAATTTTCAAATTCATTTGGCTGTTGAAGCTAGGACTTCCTTAATTTTTAATTGAATGTGATAATAGTAATATGGCAGTTGATTTGTAGGTTTAGACCTAGACAGTAACTAGAACGGCTCTGGAGCGTTGAGACATTGGATTGGTGGTATTTTACGGTTGAGTTGGGTAAGAACTTCGTGGAACAAGCGACTTAAATTTAAACTTTCCAGGAAAACACTAGAAAGATTGCATCTTACTATGGTCCTCCCTATCATGGGTATGGGTGCTTCCTTTTGGACAACTGCACCCAAGAACTGATTTACTTGAAGGTTTGAAGTACAAAGCAGCCCGGATTTGTACTGGAGCTGCATCTGGCTAAACTATGATTTTAACATTTGATTATAATTTGATTTATTTTCAGATATATTGTATACATTATGTACCCTCTTTGCTGATGTTTTTTTAGTTTTCCCGACTTCGCCGGCTTTAAGTAAATACTACTACTACTACTACTACTACTACTACTACTACTACTACTACTACTACTACTACTACTACTACTACTACTACTACTAAATGGTAAAATTGATATTGGGACTGACCTTTTTTATAAAGACAACAAAGAAATGTGTGCATGGCGTGATAAAGCATATAACATGTACTGAAGCAGCATACACTTCAGGTGCCTGATCTTACGGTACATATAACATTGTGGTACAAAAATTGCCAGTGTGTGTCTGTTTTTGGATACAAGCCCATCGATGTATTCATTTTTAGTTTTGTCAATATGTGTAGTTATTTTACATATAACAATAGAGATTAGGATTAATTTGTGAAATTCGAGGGGCATTTTATTCAGAAGGGTCTGATTTACGCTTTGAGAAGGGATCACAACAAAACTTTTTGCATAAAAAATTTGACATCAACGGTCATGTAAAGACAATAGTATAAATTAGGTAACCAACCATTTCTTTGCTTTTCGTTTAAAGGACTTTTTTTTTCTTATTTAATTTTGAAGCATGTGCAGCTAACATTGATAATATTTTCAAGCTTTGAAGCTCGAAAGGTAACATTTAAAATTGGAACATTGCCAAAGATAAAAAAAATGGTTACCTAAGTTATACTCGTTTCTTTACATAGCCGTTAATTTCACAAAGAATCATCCTCCCAGTTTTGTGTGAGGCTGTCTCAAAATTACCATGTCTTCTAAAAATTGTTTCCGAGATATTAACTACCAAAGATTACCAAGGAGATTTGCTGACTTTAATAACTCACAAATGACATCTGCTCAGGCCATCATGGAGGACGACTAAATGCTAATCTCTTAAATTCTGTGCAACTTTTACCTATACACCAATGTGGAGGTTTAAATCAGTCAGCTGTGAAATAATCCACACACCTGCAAAAACACTTCCAGTGAGTCTTTGACTGTGAATGTTTATCTAAACATCACCATTAGTGACCACATCTAACAGCCAATTAGCTTGATTGACTCAATAAAGCAGTGACACTTTTTCATCTTAAAGTTTTGCATAGAAGTAAGCATGTTACAGTGAAACGTTTTGGCATGAATAAAGATTAATACTTCATTATGTCAAAAGGAGCAATAGCTCAATTTCACTGATTTGAAAGTCCCATGTAAGTGCTGGTGCCTTAAATGATTGAGCAAAATTACGTCTATTCATTCATTGCCTTTTCTCAGACACAGATGAATGAAGGGGTAAGATAGCAAACAATACAAGTACTTGTATTTGTGTCTTTTTGCCCAGAACCACTTCCTAGTAGTCATTACCTTATTCCGCAGACCGAACTCTTTACTCTCCATGAGCTAACCTGTCCCTGTCTCACCTTTATACATAGACCAGTACTATTCTTCATAATCCACACGTTCCTCTGTAAAATTTTGACATAGGCTGTATTAGCCAAATAAATTAAAGGGTCTTCAGTGGGTAACTACTCAACATGTTTTAGAGCCTTTTACCCTTTTACTTGTCTTCTGTTCTTAATTACATGCATATCATATCCTGAAAAAAGTAATCACACTTTCTCATTGGGGAATCCTTGGTTCAGGTTTGGAGGAAAAATGGTCTTGTACAAGTCCATTTTTAGCATCTGAATCTCATATAATAGACTTTTGATGCTGTATGATACTGTTGATATCATAAAAGTAATGACATTCTTGAATTTCAGTATAATATGTTTCAGCTAGGGGGGAAGGGGGCACAAAATCAACATTTGAACAGGGGGACACTGAAAATTGTTTTCTCCATTATGGGAGCCAGTAAATTGTTTCTTGCTTTGGATGTTTTCCTCCATACCCCCCACCCACCCACCCCTCAGTACGATACTTTATGAACCCTGCCTTACTTCTATATTTTCAGTGTAGTACCCCAAAGTTTAATTGTGAGAGAATATTTTTTTTTGCACCTAAAATGAGATTTGTCAAATTGCAATAAAAGACCTCATTGGCTAAACTGGAAACGCCAGAACAACCTGCCAGACATGAGTCAGCGGAGATAATCTCATAAAATCCTGACTAGTCAACATTTTGGTATTATAGTTAAACCGTTGTATTTTGGTTCGAATGTCCTGGTCCACTTCAATGCAGAGCCACGTTAGTGCCAGTATCGTGACTATCTCCTGGGATGCAAGGTTTCAGCTCGCAATTTTATGCCATCAGATGAAGTAGTCAGTTCGTCGCAAGACATCATTCCTTCCCTGGACTTCCACCTAGGGCCCAACAACATGTCGTTTCTGAAATCACGGATACCGGGCACAATGCAAGCGGTAAATCTAGCTCTTTAATGCTCCTAAAGTGTAAGAACTTATATTTTGATAGAAATAGGACACAGGTAGTTCTTCTGAAGCTTTCTGTTACGATTGCAAGATATACGCAGGGATACTCACTAAATATTTGGCAGCAAAGAAGGCAACTTGTTGTGCAGGAATTCCATTTGAACATCACAAAACAATGTTTTATCCAACACTTTAGTTTTGCCTTCAATAAAACTAACCAATTATTGTAAATCACTTGTAAAATAAGCAAAATAATAAGCTTTAGTACTGTGGAAATCAATCACATCTGGTAACAGTCATTTCAAACAATTCATTGCAAAATAAACATCTGCAATTTTAGGGATGTATCGAGCATGACAAATGACGCTACATGGGACTGGGGTACCACAAATGGTCAGCACGGCATTAGAACTGACTGGTGCTGGAACAGGTAAGGGGTAGAGGGGTTTATGCACAGCAACCTTCAAAAACAAACTGCAACCAAACACTGCTCGGGAATCGTTTGTTGCATATACTCCAATGATTTTACTTGCTCATGTTGGCACTAACAAGATTAGTGGTCGCAGTGTTGTTTATACCAGAGAGCTGACAGTTAAGTTCCAAGTTCATTTCTAGTATAACACGCATGCCCTCTTAATGCAGCAAGGCTAACCAAAATTTTCCCACATGGTTTGCAGGAAGGCAGAATTTTTTGGACAAGATTTGTATCCTGTCAGTGCCGTATTCCTAGATTTTAATTTGCACAATCGTTTCTGTGCATCGGAGACCACAATGACCCGTGAAGACAGTTGTTCACATATAACATAATTCTACCTTGTGGTATCGTTATGCTATGCAGTGCTCAATGTGCTTCTAACTGTCCTTACAGTGTTTTGAAGGCACAGATAGAGTTGTATAGATCTATCCTGTTGGGGGAAAATGGTGGGGAGTGCACTGGATATATTAGTAGGTGCCTGCATGGTTTCTCCTGGGGTGAGGAGGCTGCCTTGGTGTTTTTTCTTTTTCTTTTCTTTTCTTTTCTTTTTTAATGGAAATTTATGGCTTGCAAGTAATGTCTATGTGCTCCCCCTTTGGATGATGTCCGGACTTAAGACTTTTTAAATACAATATGTAGCGTGATGCCTTTCGTTGGCGTTTGCCGGATGGCCATTTTAATACAATTCACTACATTTCAGGTCTTTATATCTTGATCATTTATGGTTAATTTATAGTTACTGCAGCCCCTCGGAAGAGGGCTCCAAGTTTATGCGATATAAATATAGGTCATATATTTGTAATTTTACGTAGAGGCAATTTGTCATCACAACTGGCAGGTTATGCTGCGGCTGTCCTTGTGGCAGCTGCAGCATGGCTTACCAGGCAGTGCGGAATCCACTGACTGTAGACCAGGCATGTTGGTACTTGAATGAGGGCTCTTTTGATGAAGAATTAAAATATGTTGTCCTCATCTTGAATCTAGATATATATATAGGAAAAATCAGGGACTGGGGTGGAGTGAGTAAATATAAACACATCTTTGTACCCCTCCCAGGGGATGGTTATCAAATATTCATGTTCAGGTAAATGATTGTGCTTTGTATGATCATATTTTTATACCTATTCCTTAAATGCCGCAATTTGGTGATTGAATGTTGAGTAAACCAGTTGCTTGTCTTAAAACAGAACCACTGCTGTTGAGGTAACTGGAACATGGGTAAACTATTCTTGTGCAGTTCACTTGGCCATGTGCTGGCTAAAATTATCCTATGACCTCAATCTTTCTTTTATTGCGCTTTTCTCTTCTATTTAGGGGGCTCAGGGCAGAGCCCCAACTGCACACCTGCACACAATTTATGACTAATGCTTCTGTAAGTCACCAATCTTCTAACAAAGTATATTTCATAATTTTTTTTCGGATAGAGCATTTTACAAAATAGGCAAAGGATGGTCAATGTTTCAAATGCAAAGGCAACAGAATCTTGGGATAATATCATTTAATGTGAGAGGAATCAGAGATTTTGAAAAAAGAAGATAGTTATTTGGATGGCTTATGAAGAAGAAAACATCCATATTTATGTTACAAGAAGCCCACAGTACGCCAGAGATTGAGAAGCAGTGGTATGCTGAATGGGGTTATAATATTTATTTCAGTCACGGACAGTCTGATGCCAGGGGAGTTTGTATTCTATTGAAGAATGATTTTGAATATGATACCCATAAAGGTATTACAGACAACCAAGGTCGGTATCTTATTTTAGATATAACAATACATCAGGAAAGATAAACTTAAATGTGTATGGCTATAATGAAGACAAACCTGCATTTTTTGAAGATTTGATACAAAATATAGAATCTTTGCCAAATGACAATAGAATCATTGCGGGAGACTTCAATGTTATATTAGATGTTGATCTGGATAAAAAAGGCAGTCAAGCAACCACTCATTTACAAAAACAATGTGCAATCTAGTCTTGGATGGAAAAAACTGACCTGGTTGATGAGTGGAGACAGGCAAACCCAGATGTGTGCAGATATACTTTGCAAAGGAAGAACCCTTATCCTATATACAGTATATTAGACTTTTCTGCGGTATCTTTTGGATAAGTTGGTTGTACTGAAAAGAGTGAAATTACTCCTGGATATAAATATGTTAACTTGATAAAAAAAACAATAATGCAAACAGCAGAAATATTCCAGGAAGAAGACGCTATACTTAAATGGGAAATGATTAAGATGGAAGCTCGTGCCAAAACAATGCAATACTCCTCACAACGGAAAAAAGAGAAGAAAAGAACAATACTAAATTCAGAAACACAGTTTTAAAAATATTGGAAGACATATATATGGAAAATGAAAAGTGAAGTAATTGAGAAAGAAATTAAGGAGATAAGATTGAATTTAGAGTCCATAATGGAAGAAGAAACAAGAGGAGCTATACTTAGAAGTAGAGTTAGATGGTATGATGAGGGGGAAAAAACCTACTAAATATTTTTCTAATCTCGAAAAAAAGAATTTCAATAACAGAGTAGTTAAGAAGCTTAGAATAAATAAAGAAATCACAACAGACCCCACAAAAATACTACAGGAGCAAAACAAATTTTATAGTAAACTGTACACATCTGCTTTGCATGTCTCCAATTTTAAACCACGAAAGTACTAAAAACATCGTGGAAGATTCATTTCCCTCAGTCTCATTAAACTTAATATTTTTATGTGGTAGTAAGACATCGAATAAAAAATACTGTAGCAGATTTGTGAATCGTATAAGCCCAAGTTGCACGTGTTTCTTTTGGCATTATATTTTCCTGGAAATGCCAATTATTACAAAATTGCGTCGATACAAAACCAATTTTGGCAGAGATAAAGCCTTAAAAACCTTATGAGCCCCACCCCCTTTCAGGAGCAAAATGTTTCAGGCTCCCTACCCCTGCAATGTTTTATGATCCATCGCTAAGATTTACCTGTGATAACAGTGCTTTTGCCTGAACTTTTGATTCGACCTGAATATAATGTAAATTAATGATTTTTATCAACAGTAACTTTAGCATTGTGACGAAACGTCATATGGAGAAAAATGTTCATTAGAATAGGGAGGCTTGATTTAATTTTTCTTTATGCGACATATAATTTATGAGGGTAAGGCCTTTTCAGTAGGGTCGGTCAGGTTAACAGAACCACACATATATTTTGTCAGGCCATAGGTAACGTGGACATCTGTTCAAACATGTTTAAAATGAATGTTCTTTCCCCTTTAACACAATACTTCCTTTGGTGTCAGTTTAACCTGTACCTGGGCACAGCTGGAGGCACTTACCTTTAAGATAACGAAGATTTTCATTAAAACTTCATATGCTTGTAATTCGCTCTATATCGAGTATATTAAATTATTGTAAATCAGATTACTAATTTCAGGAGAAGGGCTATAGCCATGCAACAGTTTGGATTTCTAGTTGTAGACTTCCCTGAGAAAAGCCGTGGAAAGAGAAAGAAAGAATGTGTCCACAAGCATAAAAAGTCCGATAATTTCATAACCCAAGCTGGGACCCACGATTCCAGTCATCACGTAGATCACTCGAAGTCGACTAAATAGATTATTATTCATCCATGTCTTGATATATCGGCAGTGCAAGTGATTATCATGACGCCATTGACAAAACACTATTAGACAATAAGGATTCCACGACTTAAAAACTGGTACCACAAAGTGCTTGTTGACGGTACAGGACTACCAGACAATTATTCCATAAGATATAAACTAATGAGGCAAAACGCATTGTGACCAGGCCCTTTGGGACACAAATTGAATTTCATTTCCGTTGTTATATATGAATAAACACACATATTATTTTACAACTATTTGAAGGCTGTACATAGATATATTGTACGTATGGTACATCCATGGTCTGTACAAATCGCATGGTGTTTGTATTTCTCTCTCTCTCTCTCTCTTTCTCTCTCTCTCTTTCTCTGTCTCTTACATATTTTCTCGATCATTGTGATCGCACCCAGTTGATGTTATTGTTTCATCCTAATCTAAACATTGAAAATACTATGTCAACCAGACATTTGGGGCCGTTTCTATCCAGGAGTATTCCATGGAAGTAGGATGTGTTTATACACTTCACAAATGTTTGTGATACCAAAGTATTCAATGAATAGATTTGGCCAAAGTTAGATCATTTGTAAATTTTGGGCATAGGAATATGAAGCATTTCAACTTCTAAATATCGAATAAAAAAGGTATTGGGCTAGCAAAGATTTGATTCATAACAAACTCCGTCTGTGTTGTGTGTCTTTACTTACTATATTTGGAAATTCAAAAACTTTTCTTTTTGAAATACTCTTAGTTTATCTCCTTTAAAACAACATCATGTCTTTAACTACATCCCTAAAACACATCGAATTATATAATCATGTTCTTTAGATTCTTATTGATGGTCATTTTAGGCCTAGAGGGCTTTTCTGATGGATTGATGTTGGTGTTGGTGTCACTTTGTGGACTTATATGGATGATGATCATTGTTGAGATGGTGGTTGCAAGTAGTACCTTTTTAAATACTGAATTTTATTGACATTTTCAACAAGTTAAGAAGCTCGGCTTACAAATTCCCTGATGTGATGCAAATTTTGGTCCCTTTTCATAAATTTTATGGTCCTGTATGTGCATGAATGATACAACTGTTCAAGCCAATTTACTGAAATAGGCCTATAATTTCAAACTTAACTTTTTGCATTCTGTCATGTGAAAACTAAATAAGGTTTTTCCCCTCTATGGACCTTTGTACTTACGTTTTGGTCTCTTTTGGGTAAATACGAACTATAAATTTATATGTTTCAGCTATACATACCAAGGAACATTGCCTTTGGTCGGAATTGACTTGGATTTGTTTCGTTAGGACTACGGTTTGGATATGGTAATGACACTGTCTAATTCAAGAAAGAACTTTGAAAAATGGTGCCAGCTAGCTTTGGCTATGTGTTAAAGTTACCATAATCATATATACATTTTGTGTATAATTTTGAAATGATTATGTATTTGTAATTTATTTTTCAAACCTACCCAATTAACATCATTTAAAAAAAAAAGCAGAAAAGCGAATTTTTCAACATTTTAATTTTGAAATTAACTCAATCAACATGATTTTCAATGTTACAGACGTCATGTGTGGTTCATTCGATGTGTAAACACCACAAACATATGAGTGGAGATAGAAAGGATATCTTTATCAATGATACTTTTGAAAGACTCAGGATTTTCATTTTGAAATATTTATTATTAGCATGTAATTGAAGCCTCTGGCCTGGATCAGATGTTCATCGTATGCAGCTTTATCAGAAACATGGGTAAAATTAGATTGACACCTCTCTCTTTAATACAAAATTTTAAATTTGTTGATTTAAGACGTAAACCTGACAGGTTCACTCACCATTCTTTCTTTCTTTCTTTCTTTCTTTCTTTCTTTCTTTCTTTCTTTCTTTCTTTCTTTCTTTCTTTCTTTCTTTCTTTCTTTCTTTCTTTCTTTCTTTCTTTCTTTCTTTCTTTCTTTCTTTCTTTCTTTCTTTCTTTCTTTCTTTCTTTCTTTCTTTCTTTCTTTCTTTCTTTCTTTTTTTTACTTCTCTCTTTTTTCTTTTTAGGTTTATTGATGTATAGAATGATTTTTTTTTTCAGTGTCGTTCTATTTTTTTCTTTGTTCCTTTTTTTCTTGCAGCTAAATTTTGTATTAGAGACCTTCACATTTAAATCCGTAGAGTTTGTAGAACCATGGTGAGACACAGTTAAAAAGTTAGGAAACAAACGGAATATGTGTTTGTGGTCGTAGACATAACTACGAAAATAAAAAAAAAATACTTGATAGCAAAAAGATGTGGGTTCCTTGATAGAGCTAATATAAATGAATATGTTTAAAATTTTGTTCAATGAATTCCAACAGGATGTAAATCCTGTCCCGTGCTGCCCATTTCTGAGAACAAGGCCCTTGAGCTGAGGGGCGGGGGAATATCTAGGTATCAAGCAAATCCCAATGTGCTTCACTAACAAAAGGTGCCAAGGGAAAAGACGAGATACATAGGACATGTGTTACTTACTTATTATTAAAACATATGAAATGCCTTTTACAAATGCTGTTTAAAGGGTGTATGTGTTAATAAAGCTACATTTGGAATCAACATTTCAGATTTTAAAAGTGGCATCCAGCTAATCTGTATTATTTTTCTAAAAAAATATCTACTCTTGCGGTTGTTGTAAAGTCTTTAGATTATAGTGTCAGTATCAGTTATGAATGGCTATGAAAGATTACCACAAAAAGAGAGTAAAAAAAAAACAAAAAAAACACGAAAAATGACGAAAAAAAAAAAAAAACAAAAAGAAAAAACATGGAGAGACCCAGAGAGCGAGGGAAAGGAAAAAAGGAGGGAGAGAGTAAAAAACAGGGGAAGTATGGTGGAACCAAGGAAGGAAAATGTACATATATGTATTAATGGAATTGGTGTGCCGTGATCGAAGGGCCACATATATTTTTCATATCAATTTAGGCAATTTCTAAGAAATGATAGGTGACTTTCCGGTTAATCGCACCCTTATGTAGACTTTGTCGCAGAAGGTTGGGCTTTGTCCCACATACACAGGCTGCATGTACACCTGTTAAGGTCAAGTACTGTAGATATGATTCTTTGTTCCATAGGATTAGTAAGAATATATGGGGTCAGATGATTATTTAAACTGGCAGGTGTATGAACTATATCCACATTTTCTTTGCTGATTAAATGATGGTATTTAAGAGCATGGTTTGTGCACTCTGCCCTGATCAAGCATTGCACAAGTGTGGAATCATGAAGCTCCTCCTGGCTTTGGTAACGTGTGCTTTCATGGCGGGTTAGCAGCTCTTTAGTCATAGGCTGCCCCAAGTACTTAGCCAGACATTGGCAAGATTTACTAAATCATTACAAATTTGATTTATTCTTTTGAAACATAATCTTAGAGTTTACAACTAAATAGAACTTGATTTCTTGGCGCCTTTCATAGTGAGGAGTAGGTGTTATGATGGAGCTTGTTTACATTACTGGTATAGAATGTCCATTGTAACAGAAATTGTTAGGAATTATACGGGTGTCTTGCTGTAACTATTCATTTTGTAATCACTGGGATTGATTATATAACCCCAGATTGTTTCTACCTCACCTATACTCTGGAAAGTGGTTGGACTGATTCGTCCTATCCAGCTAGAAAGGGTACATACTAGTTAAGGGGTAGGTCACATTATTCCTATATGCACTTGATGTGATGTATACTACTTAGTAATTATGCTTTATTCGATAGGTATTTGCATTCATATTGAAGCTCTGCATTTATAAGTGAAACTTCACTTATTAGCTAATTTATGATTTGCTACGTTCATATCTATTCATTATTATGTTGGGTGCCTTCGCTGAAATGTTTAGCTTAGGCAAGGAGCCACTTCTCAGAGAGACATGTACGGGTACAGGCTCCGAAACATTTTCTGAGTGGTAACCCGCTGAACACCCTTAAATCTATTTGAGTAATATATCCTAAGTCAAAATGGTACAAAATAACGCCACAACTGGTTTTATATGTATACAGGTTACACAGTGACAGGTTAGCCTATGGAGAATAAATATACTCGTCAAAAAAACAAAAAACAAAAAACAACATATCAGAATGCACTTAAACATTATTTTCTTTCTTTATGCTCTAGCGGCCAAATAATAATGTATATTAATAAAGCATAATGTCTTTCATATGTTTCGATGTAAAATGGTTGTGCTATAGTTCATTTGACCGTAGAACAAAAGGCAGTGAGGTTGAAAGACAAATCTTGCAAGTTTAGTAATTGGTGTAACCTCCATGTTCTCCGATGCACTCCTCAATGCGTTTTCGCATGCTTTGCACTACTTTGTTTATAAGAGTCTGTGGAATGGCATTACATTGGTCCCCTGACAGTCTTTTCAAATCATCTGCTGAACTTGTCTCCCTCAAATGCTGCCTCACACGTCTCCCCAGTACATCCCACAGATGCTCGATGGGGCTCAAGTCTGGTGACTTAGCTGGCCACTGTAGACACATTATCCTCTGATCTTGAGGAGAGTTTGAAACACATCTGGCTCTGTGGGGGCGGGCATTTTCATCCTGAAGCAGGAACTCATTTCCTATTGCACCTGCATATGAAAGCACTTCAGGTCTCAAGACTTTATTTATGTAGTGTTCTCCTGTGAGGGTTCGTTGGATGAAGACAAATGGTGTGCGACCACCATCTGAAATTCCAGCCCACACCATCATGTTTCTTGTATACAACTGGAAGCAAAACGATCTCCAGGTCGCCACACCAAAAACCGAGGATCATCTGGCTTTAAGCAGAACCTGCTCTCATCTGAGAACAATACATTTGACCATGGCTATGGCCCTTTCTTGCCTGGAGAGTCCTGGCATGATGGTAACTTGATGGGTTCCATGCAGGGGCTGGTAAGGGCGGCAATTTATAGGATTTATCACCCGGGTCATTGGTGCCACAAACAACAGGTGCAAAATGACACTGGTTTGATCCTGTGTATGGCAGATTCTTCTGCCATTTTTGAAACAGGAACTTCACTTGTGTTGCTTCATCTTATATAAACAAAATCTGTCACTTTTGTGAAATTAGCGTTACATAACAAACGTGAGGCCACATGACTAAATTTTGGACCGACTATTTTTGGCTGCATATGGTTTACCAAAAAATCTAATCTACTTTACACTACAATATAAGTTTCTTTTTTGACGAGTACAGTTCGGACAATGGAATAGAGTAATGACTTCATGCAAGTGGTTCTGGATGAAAAGACAGAAATACAATATATATATATACATATACATATATGTATAGTTGTGCCATTCTGATGAACTTACGACATTGCGGTCTCGAGCTGGCCTTATTTTTATTTTGTCTGGGACATAAACATGTGTTCTATCCTGTAGATGTGTAGTTTACTTTGACCTGATAATGAGGTTTGTAAATATATTTTTAAAAAAGGCAAATGACACTCATTCAAGATGTCTCAGGCGAACCAAGAAAATCATAATAGGCCAACAAAGCTTTTTTACACTCTGACATGTGCAAGTTTGTTGAAGAGAGAGTTGTGAGTGGCAAAAGGAGAATTATGTAGTGTACGTAAGAATACCACCAATTCAATTTATTCAATTTAATTCAACTCAATAAGTTGATCAAACAATCGATCAATCCATCAACTCAACTCAACTCAGCTCAACTGGATTTCCAATTGTGTAATGTTTTGCACAAGTTGAGATGGATTCCTTGTTTTTTTCTCTCGCTCTTTTTCAAGTCGAAGGACTTCCATCTGCGGACTACAGTGCCTACAAGGTTGGAACTGTCTCCAACTTGCCATTCATCAAAAAAAACAAGCAGACAGTACAGTGTATCTACCTACATTTTCTTTGTTACCATAACAGGGTGACTGTGGTGGCCCCCTGCAGTGCAAGGTAAATGGTGTCTGGAAGGTGGCTGGCTTGAGGTCACACAACGTCGCCACCAGGGAAATCAGCTGCCTGCCTGAATACCCCAGTGTCTACACGCGGCTTACCGCCTACCTGGACTTTATAAAACAAAACTAGCCAAAAATGTTGTATCTGAATTTTAAATGCTATGAAGAAAGATGATATTATTGTTGTCTTCGTTTGTTACTTGTGTCTTGCAAGGTTACAGAAAATGATCATAGCAGAATACACAACTAGACACAGACAAACACACATACAGACAAACACACATACACACACAATAGATTCAATGGCACTGGTGTCCTGCTGTACGTCAACTCATAGCACAGGTGGCTGATTATTGCTGGGTACAACAATGGTCACCACCAGATTGTACTCCCCGCCTCCGTGCACCAACATTTGTTATGGGACCTTTAAAACGAGGTCAAGGTCACTAAAATGGTATGAGTCAAGAAAGGGTTTCAAGGTACATTTGAAGTAAATTTGAGCTTGATGCAATCTGCAAGTCATGAGATATTGTCCTCGCCTTTCAGTTTAGTCTAAAATTTGCAACAAAGCCCTACAGTCACGTAATTGAAATTCCACAAATCCCAGGAACTCCATTTAGCCGCAAAGGGCCATGTGGAACCACGAAATTTGGCAAAGCCATTGTTATTGTTGTTTGAATCGAATGGGGTTTAACTAAATTCTAAATTTTACAAAGCCTGGCTTGGAGGGCACAGCAAGTGTCCTTGACCGATCGTAAGAAGGTCACACACAATTTTGCTGTGCCCTGACAGCAGGACTTTAATTTGCAGGGTCTCCCAAAATATAGTTAAAATCCTTGGAGAACCTCCCCAAATATAGTTAAATCCCTTAACAATAAAATGTTAATCATACCATCCTTAAGCAAGGCGGTGAAAAAAGCCTGTGTTCTGTTGACTTTAAAGACAAGCTAAGCTCGAGACTGCCAGACGCAAAATTATGAGCTTATTAGATTCGAAGGAAGGCAAGTGTAGAAAATTCAAGATGCAGGTTTCAGCATGCTTGAAGATTGTGAAATCTTGACTTGAGTGCTTCGAAAGCCGACTATGTTGTACATAAAATCTTTGCTTAATTCTTTTTTTGTTTTCTTGTGTTTATTACTGACAAGAAAAACATTTCCCAGTCAGGGACCTCTTTGCTGTTGGTACATGGTAAGAATGTGTTCACTCAGATACTGCTCCTTATGCAAAGACTTCCTTTCCAGCTTTTTGACTTGTCCTGCAGAAATGGATACAGAATTGCTCTGTGACCTTAAAGAGGAGATCAAGGTTGCCCATATTCTAATGTACCTTAGACCTGTCACTGTCTAATATATATATATATATATATATATATATATATATATATATATATATACATATATATATATATATATATATATATATATATGTATATATACATGTGTGTGTATATACATATGTATATATATGTGTATATATGTATACATATATGTATATATATATATATATATATATATATATATATATATTGACGTACTATTGCCATATTGTGCATGTTCGTCTGTAGAATGCTGCCTTAGGGTGTATTAGCCCAAATAAATTGATCGGTCTTTAGTAGGTAACATGTTTCGGAGCCTGTACCCCTTACATTCATCTCTGAGTAGCACTCCCTTGTCTCTGCTAAATATTCAACAAGGATAATCCTCTTAATAATGAATTAGTATAAAAGTGACAAATGATGAATTACCTAAAGACGTGAAGTGTAGCTTATAGATGCAGAGCTTCATTATGAATGACATACCTGTAAAACCAAATATAATTACTTAATTTGTATAGTACAAGTTCAGATAAGAATAATATACCTTACCCCTGAACCAGTATGTAACCTTTCTAGCTGGATAGCTTATCTTTGTTAAACCACCTGCCAGTGTATAACTGAAGAGAAACAAACTGGGGCATTATGTGCAGCCCCATAGATTGTAAAAGAAACAGTTGCAACAAGACCAGCTGTATATACCGAGGGAAATCCTAACAAGTACTGCAACAATGGACATCCTGCACCAGAATTGTAAAACAAACTCCATGATGACACCTGTCCCTCACTTTGAAAATATCCAAACAATCAAGCTCTATTTCGCTGGCAACTTTGAGTCAATATTTCAACATAATGGCCAGTGTTTGTTACATCTGAGTAAATGCTGTCAAAGTTGAGTGATTTTTGAGGTTGAGTAAATGTGTACTTAGACATGTCAGAAAATAATGAAAGTCATTAGCATTTAGGTGAAAAACATGCTATCAAAATATATTTTTTCTTAACCAGATATTAATTACATTAAGCAAACTTGTAATTGTTGTCGGATGCAGCTTGCTACCAATAGTCCCTAGGGATCTAACCTGACAGAAAACATGTAAGCCTAAAATGTCTGAAAGTGAATATTTAAACTGAATGATGCCAACGATAAAAGTTCGTATCAAAGCAAGCTAATCTAAAATCTGAAAAAAAAATATTGCAGCCAAATTGTTTAATAAACTTTGGATATTAGTTGCAAAACATGTAGGGCAAATCAGAAATGAATGAAAAGTCTTTAGTACTTAAGTCAAGAAAATTCCATTATAATTCCTTAAAGTTTAGAATAAACGGAATATGATAATTTCAAGTGCTATTTCTTTCATAAGAACATATGGATGGGAGTATGACCTGAACATACTATTATAAAAGGTTTTGAAGATTTGCATATATATATATATATATATATAAACATATATGTATATATATATATAAATATATATGTATATACATATATATATGTATATATATATATATGTATATGTAAATGGGGAGTGGTTTATTGTTTAATTAAGTATTTAGACATATCTAATTAATTGAAGTATCTTTAAATCGATTTAGAGATACGCTATGCAACTAAAAGATATCTTTTACTATATGGTATATTTCCTGGCATGTCTAAATGTTTGAAAATAACTCCCAATGTACATAACGATATGACCACATGCAGCGATTGACAGATACCAATAGGGGGCATCTTAACTACCTATAATGTATTTCTCGATTTCAAAAAATCGTTTCATGATATATATATATATATATATATATATATATATATATATATATATATATATATATATATATATATATATTTATATAAATATATACATATATATTTGGAGTATTGGGTATTTGTTCCTATCAAAAATTCCTTTTTGACATCAGCTGTTCTCCATACTTTGAAATATAGAAATGAGAATTATTGATATCAATATCAATAAATCATTAATTGATATCGATCATTCTAATTGTTGAATATCAAAAAGTCTTCTTGATGTCAACAAATGTTGGTGATTTCTTAATATCAATAATTTGAATAAAAAGTATAACGGCGCCCTATAGTTATCTCTAAATGGATTTAGAGACATGTCTCAAACCATTTAAGCAAACAAACAACAAAACAAAAGAAATAAACAATTAACATTAAGAAAAGAAAAGCAAAAAAAAAAAAAAAAAAAAAAACAAAAAACAAAAAACAAAAAAAACCCACACACACATATATATATATATATGTATTAAAAAATGAAAACATAAGATTAACTGATAACCCAAACAAAGACCCAAAGTTCAACCATTATATTGACAAGAGTTATTGCTCGAAACCTACTAAATAGACAGTTTGAAAGGCAGTCTTGTCTTGGTATATCTGCAGTGCGAGGGATGATCATAACGTGACTGAAAGACCCTTAGTGACAACTACTACATGAGGTGGACACTAATGAGGCAAAGTGTATGTTCGTTGGGAAATGTGGGATACAAAGTTAACTTCAATTGCCATTTTTGTATGCGACGAATACACATATATTAAGAACTGTTTAAAATATTTTCAGATTGTATAATCTCTCTCTCTGTCTGTCTGTCAGTCTGTCTGTCTGTCTCTGTCTGTCTCTGTCTCTCTCCTCTCTCTCTCATTCTCTCTCTCTCTCTCTCTCTCTCTCTCTCTCTCTCTCTCTCTCTCTCGGGCATTAACTAATGTTATTGATTCATGCCAACCTGGAAACTGGAAATATTATATCAACGCGACTTTTTTTAAAGAAAAGAAAAGAAAGAAAACAAAACATAAAAAAAAAAAAAAAAAAAAAAAAAAAAAAAAAAAACCAAAAAAAACCTCAGATAAACTGATAACCCAAACAAAGACCCAAGGTTAAACCATTATATTGACAAGAGCTATTGCTCGAAACCTACTTAATAGACAGTGTAAAAGGCAGTCTTGTCTTGGTATATCTGCAGCGCGAGGGATGATTATAACGTCACTGAAAGACCATAAGATTTTCCCAATCCGCGAAGCACTGTTGAAAACGACGCCAGTGCCATCTTATATACTGGAAAGGTCTATTTTTTGACCCCCGAGTTACGTTTGGTCAGCAATAGGGGTAATCTGGATTGGTTTAATTTCTTGACACACAGTCTTTTGGTCCCATGATGCATGTTCGTAAAACTCGCAACCCATGCCATTTGAGGTCAGGTGGGTCAGCAAAGTCCATTACATTCCAGTGAACGTGAAAGTTTCACCCTACATATGAAAATTTTTCGAATTATCATCTTCTAATCTACCTGAAGTATATATTGTTAATTTCTAAATACACCCAAGTGTGATAAAATGAAATTTTGATGCTTATTTGACAACATACAGAGGGGTTAAATGTATATGTGCTTATTCCCCATGTAAATCTGTGGAGAAAAAGTGAGGGTCATGAAAAGTGACCATAAGATGTGGGCGGTCAACCAATAACAGGATGGGCAGCACCACCCTTACGCAAATTTAGAACTAACCCAGATCTTCCCTATTCGTTTCCCGCAGAATGTTCATAAAATGATTAAATATTGAGCGTTTAAGAATGTTTAACACGTTACATAACATAGATAGGCCGATAATTCAATTTGGGTTGCCTAATAGACGTTTTGAATATGGGATCAAATATTTCATCCATTCAAACTTTTGGGAAGAGTAGAGGTTCGCAGAGATAAATCTTTGTCATAGAAAGTCCAGTTATGTCAGACCCAGTTGTGGAACTGCTTTTGAGAGACGATAGTATCTTGGAGCATGGCGAGAGTTTTGTCTGTCCTGTATTTGAAAGTGGGCAAGGGAGAAGAATTTACATTATGAGGGAGCTTTCTTTAGTTTGCTTTAAACGTATGTACTGCGATATTAAGGTTATTAAAGGATATTAAGAAATATTTGACCAGACAAGACCAAAAGGTAGAAGTAATCAGCCATATATTCGGATATTCCGTCTGGCCCTGGAGTGTCTGAAACCGGCGAGGTGGAGATTCTGTCAGCCAATTGTATGGATGGTGACGATGCTGATATTGACTTTTTCAAGAAGCTTACAAGCCCCAGAATTGAAGCTTGGCTGAAGCGTATTATAGGGGAAGCAGTTAACACCAAGATAAGCGAGCATTCGAAAAAAATCAGGAACTAGAGGAGAAAGTATCGAAGTTGGAAAGAGAATTGAAAGATGTAAAGTCTGCCTCAGTATCTGACTTTAAAGTTGTGGGAAATGAAAAACGTATTGTCTAACTAGAAAATGACTTAGATGAGCTCCAGTAATACGATGGAAGAAATGCTCCGAGATTTTGGTCGAAAGAGCCCGAGACAGAGGGTGAAGATATTGACACTTTTGTACTAGACCACATTAAAAGCATGGTGTCAAAATGGAGAAGTATGAGGTTGGGTGCTCCCACAGAGTTTGCAAAAAGCGTGATGGTGAACCTCGTGCCATTATAGCAAAATCCATTTCCTACAGAGCCAGACAAAGGGTTTACGAAGCAAGGAAAAAGAACAGCAACGTTTTTGTGTCCGAGGATCTTACACAAAAGCGGGATAACATTATGTTCATAGTAAGTGGGATGAAGCGTAACAACTTGATTCATTCTTCTTGGTCGAAAGACGGGTGCCTATTGATTATTGATTATTTTATTAAAATCTCCATCACTGGAGAACACAATATACATAAATCATACATCGAGATCAGGGCATCCATAGAAATCGTATCACAAAATTCGATTGGCATAGGTAAAATTAAACCAACATTTCTAAAATAGATAAAAACAAATCAACCGTAACCTTTGATAGAGATAAAATATACAAATATATCAATACATACCAAAAAATACTCCAAAGTTACTTTCAGTGCCATGTGTGGCGGGTGGCACCAGGCTGGCGGTGCGCAGGGAGGACAATGCAAAAAGTCTCGTACGGATCGCCATACGCCCGATCAACTAGGCCCCACGCGCTACATTTGTCTGACCGAGCTAGCTCCTACACTACCCTTCAGAGCATTGAGGTTAATATGTGCTCAACCGATGCTGTGTATAGATCTACATGTCCGTCAGTGCCCGGTTGGTAGGCAACATTTAAATTTGACGGAGAAGAATAAGCACATTTCACTGGTCTTGAAGAGAGACCAAATTCAGTAAGTCATGAAATCAGTGACCCATAGTACAATGTTCCGCCAGTTATATACCTCGATAAGTGTATGCATGATATTCCTCAGAGGAGAATCAACCTGGAGAATCTTATAGAATAGAGAAGCAGTTTGTCGCTTAATGATGTCCAGCACACACGACAAATTAAGGGCTTAAAGCAAATTACTATGATGAGACCTATAACTTAGACCCATAAAATCTTCAACCAAGGTGCCCTGTGTACTCTCAAATTTCTTGATATCACTGGATGATAAATGTAAACAATTAGCCCCGTATGTTAATATGGGTACGCAAAGATATTACTTAGCATCAATCGAAAGTCCAGGGTAGCAGAGGCCAACCCTAGTATAACCTTAATAAACGCGTCTACAATCGTGGGTTCGTTTTTCAACATGTTCTTTACCTTTGCCTGAGTCAGTGAAAACAGTTCCCAAAACCTCTAAACTTGTGACATTTTCAATATTACATCCACCTAGTGGCTACTGAGGCCGATCTACGAATACCCGTTTTCCAGCTACTAAACATTTTGTTTTCGTCAGGCCAAACTTCAATCTCCACTTGGTGGCATACGCCATACAAATATCTATCAATGCCTGTAAATCTGTTACAGTTGAACACATGATAGTGACGTCATCTGCATAGGCGAATGAATAAACATGTTGTTAATTTGCATACAGGCTATACTGAGAGTTTTTAAGTTGTATCAATAAATCATTCAAAAATATATTGAAGAACACAGATGAGAGGCAGCTGCCTTGACGTGTGGCCCTGGTGATATTACAAGAATAACTGTATACATTATCCCATTTAACAACTGTTGTGAGATGCTTATACCATTTATAAGTGAAAACCCAGAACTCAGCTTGTAGAATTCCATGCAGCTTGGACAACAAGGCAACATGGCATACAGAATCAAAGCAACGTTCCGCGTCTGAAGAGGATATAAAAACTGGCGAGTTGTTCCCGTTATAATATGACACTATTTCATTTATTAGAGTGCATCCAAAATATGTACTGCGCCTCTCTCTGAATCCAAACTTAGTATCACTTGCATTAGCAGCCGGTAACATAATCTTTTCAATAATCTTGGCAAAAATTGAGCTTAGTGTGATGGGACGATAATTACAAGCAATATTGGGGTTCAAAGCTAGTTTCTCTAATATAGGAATAATAACACCGACTGTAAATACAGCGGGAACCACACAATATGTAATAATCTCTGTATAAAATGAAGCAAGCACCGTAAGTCAGATTTACCATAGTGTATATGCTCAGCAGTATTGCCATCAACCCTGGGGACGATTGTTTTTTTCAGCGAATTTGCATTTTTTTTTCAATAAAGTCTGACTTTATATCCGCATGATCAAATATATCATTTTTAGCTCAGCTGACTTGTCAGTCAGCTGAACTTATCTTATGGTCCTCCGTCCGCATTTGATACTGTATAACAGTGATTCAAATAGTTAACTTATTAATTAAATAATATTTTAGATTCATAGATATCGCGAAAACAATATAGGCCTACTTCCTACTTTTGCTATAAACTCAGCTGACGAACTAGTCAGAAGAACCAAAATAGTAATAGGCCTACCAATTCTCCTTTATCTTTTGCAGAAGTAATAAAATTTGGATTTTGAGTGGTTGGACCTGTACATATTGGAAACACTATAGTCTGTATTTATTGAGAATATTTTAAAGGTTGAGAGGATCGGTTTAAAACCACCAGTTGCCGTTTGTGGGTGTCTGCCTGT
The DNA here is from genome assembly GCA_964020975.1 of Hermodice carunculata. Taxonomy (NCBI): domain Eukaryota; kingdom Metazoa; phylum Annelida; class Polychaeta; order Eunicida; family Amphinomidae; genus Hermodice; species Hermodice carunculata. Next base: position 78,821,972 of record OZ026613.1, on the reverse strand, counting down.
CTGAAGTCAGGAGTGAAATTTGTTTCTTCACATTGGTATTGGAAGATGAACGTTGATGTTTTGGTAACCCTGGGATCTCTTTACTGTCATTGTTGCGTTTGATACTTATGAATATGGGTCATAAATTTGTACATACGTGTATCATAGTAGAGACGTCCGTCGTCCGTCAACAATTCACATTTTCGACTCCTCCGAAACTGTCAGCCAGATCCACTTCAAACTTGGTGGAGAATAGAATATAGAATACATAATAAATAAACAGTTACAGCTAGACCATCTGTACAAGCCAAGGGAAATCCTAACAAGTACTGCAACAATAGACATTCTGCTCCAGAAATGTAAAACAAACCCCATGATGATGCGTACTTCACACTCTGAAAGTCTCTAAATAATTAAGCTCTATTTCACTTTCAACCCTGAGTCAATGTTTCAACGGAATGTGTCAGGTTTGTGACAGTTGAGAAAATACTGTCAATTTCGAGTAATAGCAAACACACACAAAAAAATCATTAAAAAAAAAAAAAAAAAAAAAAATCGCAGCATCACCTGTTGAGCAAATTAAGGTCTGGGGCCCCCAGAAGTGTCCCCATGCAATTTCAAAGCAATTGGCTGAGCAGTTTCGGAGAAAATTTTAAAAGATTTCATCCCAAAATGACCCAAAAATTAATAAAAAATCAAATAATTCATGGACCGTTCCCATTTGACCAAACTTGGTAAAGACCTACCCAAGGCACACCCCACCAAGTTTGAAGTGAATCTGGCTGACGGGGTTTTTAGAAGAAGAGGAAAATGTGAATTTTGGATCAACGACACACGGATGGGCAGATGGAGGATGGATGGACGCCGGACCCTAACAAAAGTTTATCTGACTGACAAGTCATCGGTGCTAAAGAAGATAAAAATTGAAGTGCCATCTGATGTGCAAGTTAAAAACTAGAAGTTCCAAAGATTGTCCCTGGTGATGTCAAAGCAATCAGGTTAGTTGTTTTGGAGATCTTTTAAGATCCCCCCAACCAAAAATTCTTAAGAAGTCCAAAAGTCACTGGAGCATGACTATTTGAACAATCTGGTAGAGACCCACCCAAGGTACATTGCCACCAAGTTTGAAGTCAATCTGGCTGACAGTTTGAAAGAAGAAGTCGTAAATGTGAATAAGCATTTGAATGCCTGTTGACTTAATCAATAGGCAAGATGCATTTATCAATAAGTACCTAAATTGAAAAAGCAATCATTTGAAATCAGGATTCCACAGCTGTGCAACCTAGTAATTCACTTTGTTTGACTCTTCTACAAAGAACATATCCACAAAGTGTCAACTTAGTCTGAGAGACGGTTTTAGATAAGAAGTCCAAAATGGCAAAAATACACAAAAATAAGGAGAAATTGTTAAAAAAAAATGCAGCGCCACCTGCTGAACAAATTAAGAACTAGAAGCCCTAGAAGTTTTCCTGTGTGATATGAATGCAATCGGGCGAGAACTTTTTGGAGAAGATTTTCTAAGATTTGCCTCCCCCAAAAACAAAACATAACTGAAACGTGACAATTTGAGCAAACTTGGCAGATCCCATCGAAGGTATATCCACGACCAAAGTTGACGGTTTTGGAGAAGAAGCCGAAAATGGGTATTGGACGATGGGCAACTGACTTTCCTTTATGGTCAGCTGACTTGTCAGTCAGCTGAGCTAAAAACGTAATTGATAATCTCATGTTACGTATATGACGTTTAACAGTGTTGCAAGTGGTTTTGTAATTGTTAATTGTGAAAAACCGTTGAAAGAATAGGTAGGGTTCAATGTTATGACTCTCTCAGATAATTAATTTAAAGTCTGATATTCTGTGTCTTATACACAAAAAATTAGGTTTACTATTTGCAGCGAAAATTTACATAGTTGGATTAAAAGTGGGGATGTCATGAAATGTTGCATCATGCATACCTGTGGCCATTATAGTTTCCATTGGTCTATCAATCTGTGGTCTTTGGTGATTTAATTAGGTAATTGGGTAAGATTTTATATATACATAGTGTATGTTTTGATGCTGAATAACTTAATCATATTCTATTCAAGCAGACCACGTTCTTTAAGAAGGGGAGATGTATAAGCATTGTATGTGCTACTAATCTTACTGCCTCCTTTTGCAACTTCAGAATCTTCCCACAGGAGTAAAATCCCCACTACACGCAGTTATTCCATGGTTCAAATGAGATATAACTTGGGCATGGTAGAAGTGTAAACAAGAAAAGATTTGCTTCAAAGCAATCTGTCTGTGTGCCTTTAAAAGTTGTAAAGATCAATGCTACATTTTTTCTTTGGTACTTCAAATTCCATTATACTTATGGCTAGATCAAAATTTCAAAGTTCAAATGACCTTACCCAACATGACTGAAATTGGATGAGAATTTATGGTTAGATGAAACTGTCAAAGGTTCAAATGGCCTGACCAATGAGTGCTTAAGTGAAAAAATAATCGTTAAAAAAGTTACCCCTCCCATAGGCTACATGTCCACCATGTTTCCACATAATCTTAGCAACGGTTTTGGAGGGGAAAAAAATAGCAGCACCACCTTTAGAACAAATTAAGCTCTGGGGGTCTCCAGAGGTGCTACCGTGGAATTTCAAAGTAATTGGCCGAGTGATTTGGAAATTGTTTTTGTAAATTACAAAAATGTGCAGTGTTACAGGTCCCTTTTTAAATCCCAACATGAGTCAAATCTGATGAAAAGTTATGACTAGAAGAAAATTTCAAAGGGCCATATAACCTTGACCTTTGACCTTTAGGGGTCACAGGTAAATTACGAAAAATGTTGAGTGTTCCAACACCTACAATTTGAGTCCAGCATGATTAAAAAACATGATACAAATTGACCAAGTGATGGTTAGATGAAAATTTTGAAGGTCCACATGACATTGACCTATGGAGGTTATATCTAAATTAAAAAAATGACCTTCACGTTTGATCTTTAGAGGTCACATGTAAATTACAAAAATGTGCAGTGTTACAATATCTACAATTTGAGCCCAATATGAATAGAACCAGATTAAAAATTTACCAAGTTATGGCTAGCAAAAAAAAAATTCAAATGGCAAAATGACATTGACCTTTGAACTTTAGAGGCCACATGTAGATTACAGAAATTGCAGTTTTACAATAGATACATTTGGAGTCCAGAATTTGATGCATATTGACCAAGTGATGGCTAGATGCAAATTTCAAAGGTCAAAATGACCTGGACCTTTGACCTTTAAAGGTTACATAATATTACTTAAATATGTAGTGTTGCAATATCTTTAATTTGGATCTAAAATGGTTAAAATTGGATGAACATTTATAGAGCTATGGCTAGATGATTATTTCAAATTTCCAAATGACTCTGACCTTCGACCTTTAGAAATCACCTGTAAATGACAAAAAAATTCGTAGTGTTACATAATCTACAATTTGAGCCCAGCATGATCAAAATTGGATAAGAATTGACTGAAATATATCTAGAAGAGAATATTAAATTGCAAAATGACCTGAACTTTTTACCTTTTGAGGTCACATGTAAATTACAAAAATGTGCAGTGTTACAAACATTTTTTTTCTCAATATTTTATTTTAGTTCCATAGTTCCCATGTATACATACAGAATCAGCATAATCCATAATTCACTGTTGATCCATTACTAAAAATCTAACAATTTATACCTTTCAACAAATGTACATCAAAGTGTCACTTCTTTCTAACAAAATTAATTGGTGTACTATGGCTACAATACTTTCCGAATTACAGCATCAAATAATTGTATTTATGTCTTTTTGTCCAAAACCACTTCCTAGTAGTTATTACCCTGTTCCGCAGTCGGAACTCTTACTCTCCATAAGCTAGCCTGTTCCTGTCTAACTTATATACAAAGAAGTTCTATTTTCCATATTGCACACTTTCCTCTGTAAAATGTTGACATAGGCTGTATTAGCCCAAATAAATTAAAGGGTCTTCAGTGGGTAACTACTCAACATGATTCGGAGACTTTTACCCGTACATGTCTCTATGAGTAGTGGCTCCTTGTCTAAGCTAAATATTCAGCAAAGACAACCCACATAATAATGAATAAATATGAACGTGGCAATTGATGATTTAGCTGAATATGTGAAGTTTTGCTTATAAATGCAGAGCTTCATATCAAAGAAGAATACCTGTCAAACAAACCATAATTACCAAATGTACATAGTACAGGTTCAGATAAGAACAATCTGACTTACCCCTGAACCAATATGTACCCTTTCTAGCTGGACAGCTTATCCTAGTTAAACCATCCGCCAATGTTTAACTGAAGTGGAAACAAGCTGGGGTTTTATATTCAGTCCCAGTGATTGTAAAATAAACAGTTGCAGCTAGACCACCTGTACAAACCAAGGGAAATCCTAACAAGGACTGCAAAAATGTACATCCTGCACCAACAATGTAAAACAAACCCCATGATGACACCTATTCCTCAAACAATTATGCTCTATTTAACTGCCAACCCTGAGTCAATGTGTCAACTTAATGTGTCAAGTTTGTGACACTTGAGAATATACTGCCAATTTTGAGTATTTTTTTAATATTGAGTAAATGTGCATTTAGGCATATCAGAAAAGAATGGAAGTCATTGGCATTTATGCCAAAAACATGCTATCAAAACAATTTTATTTAACAGGATTTTTAGTACAATTAGGCAAACATGCAACTGTCGTAGGCCGCTTCTTGCTACCTGTAGCCCCTGGGGGTTTACCTAACAGAAAACATGTAAGCCTAAAATGTCTGATGGTGAATATTGAAACAGAAAGATGCCAAAAGATAAAGTTAAGTAGCAAAACAGACAAGTCTAAAAACTGTAAATTATTGTAGCCAAACTTTCTAATAATCTTTGGATGTTAACAGTAGAATTATAGGGCAAGTCAGAAAAGAATGAAAGTCTTTTGTATTTATGTCAAGAGAATGCAATGAAAATATTAACCCGATATCACGTACAATTAGGCAAGCTTGTAACTGTCTTAGGCCGCTTCTTGCTACCTGTAGCCCCTGGGGGTTTACCTAACCGAAAACAAGCTAGCCTAAAATATCTGAAAGGTGAACATTTAAACATAATGATGTCATAAGATAAAATTAAGTAGCAAAACAGGCAAGTCTAAAATCTCTAAAATTATTGGGCAAGTCAGAAAAGAATGAAAGTCTTTTGTATTTATGTCAAGAGAATGCAATGAAAATATTAACCAGATATCAAGTACAATTAGGCAAGCTTGTAACTGTCGTAGGCCGCTTCTTGCTACCAGTAGCCCCTAGGGGTTTACCTAACAGAAAACAACCTAGACTCCCCAATGTTACCCAAATGCTGTCAGTTTTCCATTTACTGCATGTATGCGTTTTAAAACTGATACTTTTCTTTTCAATAGAAAAAGAAAACTAGTGAAATTAATATTAGTGGACTGAAGTCGTTGTGAATGTATATACTTTTTCCCATATTAAATGCAAAAAATTAATGAAACTTTCTTTGGTTCCTTCTAGAGTCCAAAAGTGACATCTTCTTGATCAATTGTTATTTGTTCATGTCAATCAGATTCCCAGATTTTGTTTTAACTTTCCCCAAAATATCTTTGCAGTGGGACATTCCCAAAATTCATGGATTGTTATCTCATTAGGGAAGTCACAAACTCCACAGTTTGTATTGTTTACAATATCAATTTAGAAAAACCATGATTTCCTAACAATGATTCGACGCAAAATTTTAAATTTAAAAGTTCGTAATTTTGTTTCCATTGTTGTTTTAAAAGCTAAAGAAGAGATGAATTGGTGATGTTGCATTGTGTTCAAAATCTCTGGAAATCTATCCCTACATTTTTCAACACATGTTGGTTCATTTGAAAAACTAAACTGTACAAGTATCCTATAGAAATCTTTACAACTTAAATCATTAATAGGGATATAGTTACCTTTGATAAGGAATTTCAAAGAAGTGTTTCATATTGTTACATTAGGACTACTTCTCATAGCGTGTCTGCACTCGTAAGGAATAGGTGAACCTATTTTAAAGTACTCATGAAAATTTTTCTCGAAATTGAATTTGTTGTTTATCCTATCTGGTGAAAGACAGTTCCGCTCTGCATTTACAATACTATTTATAAACAAAATACCATGTTCATACCACCTTTTATAACCAGAAGACGATCAGTGGCCGAAAACCCCTCAGCCAGGATGGATGGACAGAAAAACGGACGGAAGTGTAGTGATGACAATGCCCTTGGGTAGGGCAAGGTTACTTCTGGTTGACCTAATGACAAAGCTTTGGTATTAATACGATGAGCAGAGATATCAAAGCAAGGCCATTTTTCAATGCAGCACTGTGACCTAAATATATGACCTACTGACCTAGTTTTTGCTAGGTGTCTGAGGTATCCTTAGGACCAACTGTCATATATAATTGGTGCAGCTACAATGAGAAAATTAAGATTTGAAGATATCAGGGTCCCGCAATATTTCTTCAATGCAGCTTCGTGACCTAAATATGTGACCCAGTGACATTGATTTCGATAGGCTTCTGAGCTTTAGGGCCAACTGTCATATATAATTGATGAAGCTACCTTCAATATTTTTGTAGACATTCTGTTTGAGCCGTTTTTCTTTAATGTAGTACTGTGACTTAAATATGTAATTGAGTGACCTGTTTTTTTAATATGTACCTGCATCACCTCAATGACCCTCTGTGATAAACACTTGGTCTCTGTAAAGTGGGTATTTTTGGGGATCTGTTGTAAAGAAGACATGGATGGACGGACGGACGGACGTATGTCTCTACCACGATATACTTATGCAGAAAAACATGACCCATATTCATAAATATAAAACCGAACAATGACACCAAAGAGATTCCAGAGTTACCAAAGCATCAACATTCATCTTCCAATACCAATGTGAAGAAACAAATTTCACTCCTAATTGAAACAAGCAGTCACCCACAAAAGGCAACTGGTGGTTTTGAATCGGTCCTCTCAACCTCTGAAATATTCTTCATTAAATACAGGCTATAGTGTTTCCAATATGTACAGGCCCAACCACTTAAAATTAAAAAATTATTCCTTCTGCAAAAGATAAAGGAGAATATGTAGGCCTATCACTATTTTGGTTCTTCTGACTAGATTGGACGGATGCATAAATGGCGACAACAGAAGGCCGAGGGGTAAAAAAATTAGCTTTTTCTGTATCAATAATTTTTCAATATACCATATCACTTTCCTGCGAAAGGAAAAATTAGTATGAGGTTATAAAAATGACTCAACTTCATTACAAGCCTTCAAAATATCTCTACAAAATTTAGGTATAGTTACATTTTCCCAGAGAGTATCAAGAGAACGACTCCTAAATAAATCTTGTAATGTTATGCCTGGAGAAAACAATGACACTACACACTTCCAATTTGCATTTTTTTCACTGAAGATGAGTTTACCCAAGAAAGCAATAAAGATTTAACCTTCAACTTAAAATTAGGAAATTGTAACCCTCCATTTGAAGGTGTTTGATACAGGATATCATTTTTTTACTTTTGGTACATTACTACCCCATATGAATGTATTAATTTCTTTTTGCACCATTTTAATTATGTCTGAAGTTACGGATAGTGTGCACAATATACCAATTTTGAAATACCTAACAACTTCACTATCACAATTTTTCCCATTAAAGACAAATTACGCATTTTCCAAGTATTTAATATATCCTGCATTGAATTAAATTTTCTTTCCAAATTTTTAATGATCATATTATGTTCATCTGAAGTAAATGTTATACCTAAAGTAGAAAAGTTTATGGAGCACCGTTTTGCAGGGATGCTACCTGGCTCTCTTTTCGCATATGAGCCAATCCATATACATTCAGGTTTGTTTGTAGATTCATTTTTTCAAACCACCATTTTTCCATGCTGAAAAAAGTTGGACTAATTTTCCAGAATCTTCATCTGGCACGAAACATGTGGTATCATCTGCCAGCTGACTCAGTTTTATCCCATTTTCCCCTATTTGACGCCCTTAATATTTGGATTCTCGAGAATATATGTAGAAAGTAATTCAACTGCTAAGACAAACAATATATGAAAAAGGAAATAACTCTGTTGAACGCCTCTGTGTAAAGAGAAAAAGAATGAAGTATATCCATTGTTGATAACACAACTACTTATATCAGTGTATTTAATTTTGATCCATTTTCGAAATTTACTGCATAATTAAATGCCTGTAATGTTTTATCTTAAAAACCCAGTCCAAAGTATCAAATGCTTTTTTCGAAATCTATTAGTAGTCTCAAACCTGGTATTTTCTTCGAACTAGTCCAATTTATAATGTCTGTAATTGGCCTAATATTTTCTCCTACAGTTACACTCGCGTTCAAATTAACAAACGCCAAACGCACGAACGTTTCCTAAACGTTTCCCAAACACTTTCAGGGAAAGTCAAACGTTTTGCAAGCGCGTAGCAAACACTATGCAAACACTTTGCAAACACTTTCCAAACGCTTTCAAACACTTTGCCGAACACGTTTGGTGAAAGCCGAACGGTTTCAAACACTTTTCCAAACGCTTTCAAACACTTTACACTTTGCGCCAAACGTATGTGATACATGTACATGTACACTTGGTAATCTAATTCTAATGACATGTATTTGTCACCTTTACCTGCTAATATTTATATTGTTACTGGTAATCAACAATATTATGACATGGTCATACCTAATTAAGGAAGAAAATAAGTACAGGTAGAAGAAAAAAATAATATGCCTACATTAACAGGTTCGACACTTCGTTTATTATAAAGTTAAAGATCTTTCAGTAGCGAGTATACCCATCCGCTATCATACTTTTTCTGAAAGTGAAGTTCTTGAAAAAAGGCTAACTTTTAAAATTTCGAATGGAAATACAGAAGCAGCTCAATTTAAGTATTGTTTGGCTTACTAAGCCAAGGAATAGAATAAGCTCCAGTGGAGTAAGCCAGGCGATACTCCATTGGTCCTTGGAGTAATTATATATTTTAATTGAAAATTAGGAAGTATTTCGGAGTAAATTTGTAGGCAGTATCATGATCAGATCATGAATCATGATCTGATCATATTGCCTTTGGATTTACTCCGAAACAGTTTTTGAAGGATGAAGTATTCATGACATCTTAAATGAAGAATTAAGTCTTTAATTAATTTTAGTTGAATTAGACACTTGGGTAAACGTATTTGGATCGTGTTTTATATAAATATATACAACCTATAAAGCTGGATAAGTGCACACTTACATGTAGGTACATCATATATTGCTGGACCTGTTGCAAATATATTTGGAGATTCTTCATCATTTAAATTGAAGTGTTTGAAATCCGTAGTGTTTGAATGCGTTTGTGAAAGTGTTTGAAATCGTTCGGGTAATTGTTTGTGCAAGTGTTTGAACGCGTTTGGAGAAGTGCTCGGTAGCTTTGTGAAAGTGTTCGAACGTTTTGTAAAAGTGTTTGAGATTTTTCCCAAACTCTTTCCAAACACATTCCAAACACTTTCCAAACACATTCAAAACGTTTTCAAACGTTTCCAAACACAAGCCAAACACCAGCAAAACGCGAAAAAAGCGTTTGGCTGTTAACCTTTAGCCGGGCGTAACTGTATATATCTTCCTTTAACATCTCCAGTCTAGTCTGCATGTATTTATTAATTTTGGCAGATAATTTGGAATCTTAAGGTTAAAGCTTTTATAACCAACTTATAATCGATCTTTACAGTGATATAGGTCTCCAATTCTTCAACAAGCACATTTTTCCTTTTATTGGAATTAATGATCACACCCCGTCTTTGATCAACAGATAATAGACCATTTTCCAAAGTATAGTTAAAACATTCAACGACTAATTGTTCTTCCACAAAAATTAAAATCTGCAGTGAACCCGTAACGTCCAGTACTTTTATTATTTTTAAACATTTTTAAACCATTGATGCACTCACTCCTGGTTATCTGCTCATTGTATCATTGTTTCTATTCATCTGGTAGCTTCGAAATACTGGGATCATTGAATATATTTTGTAATGCGGGATCTACTGTTTCAGGAGGTACTGTGTTTGAAGAATATAATTTCTTATAAAATGATTTTTTTTCTGCATCCAAAATATCTTTGGGCTATTTATTACCCTTTCAAGTTGATTGCCCAGTATCTCGCAGAATCTTTAGCTAAAAACGACATCGGCGAATTTTGGAGAAACATCAAGAAAGTTAGGAAAAATAAACAAGGTATGTCTGGCATTAGTGATGATGAGTCTAATGGTGAAAAGATAGATGATTTATTTGCGGACAAATTTGATAGCTTATACAATTCGGTATCTTATGACAAAACTCAAATGTAAAAACTGAAATTAGAACTGGACAATCTCATTCAATCTCACAATGACTCAATTATTGATAGACTTGTATCTGTACAAAAAGTAAAATTCGCAGTGGAGACGTTGAAATGTAGCAAACATGATAATGACAGCGGACAATACTCCGACCGCAGTTTACATGGAAATGACAATCTGTATGTTCACATGTCCTCATTGTTTAGCGCTATGATCACTCACGGCTATGCTCCGAGCGGCCTATTAAATGTAACCGTTTACTCTATCCTTAAAAACAAAAGGAAAATTTTAAATGACTCTGAAAATTATAGAGGCATTGCACTTGGGAGTGTGATCGGAAAGATTTTAGACTGGGTTATCTTAAATGATAATCGAAGCTCTCTTGATTCCTCTAATTTGCAGTTTGGTTTCAAGACAGGCAGTTTCACAACTCAGTGTACTTTCGTAGTATCTGAATGTATTAACTGTTACTTGAAGCATGGGTCGAAAACTCATGTATTATTCCTCGACGCTAGTAAAGCTTTCGACCGAGTCGAATATGTGAAACTATTTTCTATCTTGATACACAAAGTACTCAATCCCATTGTACTCAGATAATTATTGAATATTAACACGAATCAAAATGTCAAAGTGAAATGGGGAAATGTAGAATCCAGATCAATCAGTTGTTCCAATGATGTAAAGCAGGGTGGAGTGCTTTCCCCGATACATTTCTAAGTCTATATTGACGAATTGTTGACAAAATTGAAAGATTCAGGTTTTGGTTGTCATATTGGAAATATCTTTGCCGGAGCTGTCGCATATGCTGATGATATCGCTTTCCTTGCCCCTACCACAACATCCATGTCTAAATTACTTAGCATCTGCACATTATATTCCGAGGAATATAAGATCTCTTTTAATCCTGATAAGTTTAAATCAATATTCTTCGATTCTGAAAACACATCACGAAGCCAATCTTCTATTCAATTTAATGGAGAAAATATTGAACAAGTCAATTCCTACAAACATCCAGGCAGCATTATCGGTAGGCATGTTGCTGAAGAAAATATTCGAAATTATATATGGATTTTTAATTACCAAATTAATATACTCATGTCCCAGTTGAAATATATCTATTCAACGACAAGGCATAAGCTGTTCAAAAGCTATTGTATGTCACTTTTCGGCTTTCAGTTATGGGATTTCTCCGGTAAAGAGGTTGAGCTTTTTCACACTGCCTGGCGTAAGGCCATCAGGGTTTTATGGAAACTACCGCCCCGCTGTCATAATAGACTTCTTCGTCTAATATGTGACGATCATGATATCAAAGTACAACTGCACATGCGTTTTCTTAAAATTTTCTACAGTTTATACCATAGCAGAAACACAATAATATGCTCCTTAGCTAAACAGGTAATCGGAGGCAGTCGATCGTCGGTATGTAACTCACTGAATTATATTTCATCTAAGTATGGTCTATCAAAAGCACAGCTACACCTATGCTGTCCCGTAAACCGTGAGAAAAACAGATGTTAGCACCCCACTCGCGTTTCCACATACTTTCATCCTCCATGCAACTGTCAGTTTCTTGTGAGAAAATAATACTTTTATCAAGTTTCTTCAGCCAGTGAAATACGGCTCTACGCTTTTTAACATCTCGCAGGCCCCGCACATTCAGTGAATATATTGTTACAATATAAATACTAGACAATATTAAAAAATGGTCATTCTTTGAATATAAAAATTCATATACCTTTGCTTCAAAAAATGTTAACTGAATAAAGCGGTACATCTGGTGTTTCATTACACAGTAATAACACACTTAATGCTTCTTCACCTGAATTTTTTGGGGAACTCTTTTCTACACACATATACAGAAATGCACAAAAACAGTACCTAACATGTTGCAGTCACACAGATATGTGGCCTCTGGCACATGTTAATTCTCTATAAGGTTGCAAACTACGAAAAATGAGTGAATGACACAAGACAAAGACAACGAACACATTACAAATACCAGTAAAAAATCAAACTCAAACATGAGGTCATGTGGGTATTTGACTTACTACTGTCACATGGTCAAATAATCAAACACGAAGAAAAAAGTATGTGCCTCCTGACGAAAATTAATAATTATACTGATAGTAATACTTATAAGTCCATACGATAGAACCTTCTTTTAGTCAATTGTATACTTAAGTAGAAGTCTAGGAAATCGAAATTATAAACATTGAGTGATAAATAAAAAAAGAAAAAAAAAAAAAAAAAAAAAGAAACGAAAGCTACATGTGCCTTACTCATATGCCTGATACATGTTATGTCAACATAAACAATACGAAAGAATACAAACAGGAGCCACCGGCGGAGGGTGCCCTCCCCACCCTTATTCCAAACACGGATGATATAAGCCTGACAGACAAACAGAAATCTCACACTTCAATATTGCATTCTAAATCTCTGAAACCATTGCTGTGAGAAAGACTTACCAAGGTGACTTTCTTCCCCTGAAACCTTGACAGAAATGAACAACTATTTCGACAAAGTGTTAAGCAATTATAAAATGTAATAAAGCTTGAGGTACATTATAAACTAATGCATTGTCTCAACTTACAACATAAAAAAGAATGCATATAGAAACGTATAAAAAATATAAGCTCTATCACTGAGCCAGTGTCTTGCATACATTAACTCAACATGTTTTTGTTCACACGCAAAAAAATGGAAGTACAGTGTCAAGTTACTTTTTTTATGAAAATGTACAAAAGTATATGTTCAATGGTGTATGCAGGTATGTTCAATCAGAATGAGTTTTCCAAGCCGATATGCCCTTGAAATACTGAAACCATATTTTGTGCGCTACATGTGTATTTATGCAAAGATATCATATTCCTTGTGTACAATAATTATTAAACATGTACCAATAATTGTTAAGCACTTACATAGGCATGACAAGCATTTGAAGAACACATGGTGAAGTGTGAATAAATATATGAGATAAATGTGCACGAAATGAAGGACGCAGAGGGGCGAGGCACACCATAGGCAAGAGGCATAAGAGGACTACTCACACAGCCGAGCATTACCACCAACAACCTCTCCACAACGGGACGAAGCACAGACCTCCCAAAACCCCACTGCCACCAGGAGAGAGTGGCTGTTGCAGGGAAGGCTGGGCCTTTTCTACCTATCCTCAGCAGGAGTGCCTCCAACCCTAAGAGAACCATCCCCCATCGCCACCCCGCATCATGAACACCCTGGTATCAAACTTGGTATCGTACCTCACATGTACTAGAGCATGTGTAACCTCATAGGTTCCCAGTGATTATGGAAAAGTACATAGACTTGCAGGATATGCATATACGTTCATACATAAGCATTATTGTTAGGTTATTAAAAAACAAGATATAACATGGCAGATGGATGTCACTTAACTAAAAATAATTAGAACCCTGAAAATACCAGACCCAACGTTTCATTGTCATACATACATACATGTGCGCGTATTGCGTACTGCGCACTGCTATTGCGTAGTGCGTAGTGCATAATAATTGATTGACTTAAAATTAACTACCCCATTTCCATGTATGCGTAATGCGTAGTACGTACTGCGTGTTGCCTACGCGTTTCAATCGCTCTGTTTAGCGATGTGTACGCATCACGCATGGTAGACGCGCGTAACATACACAAAATGGCGCCAAATCCTACCAAAGTATACATTGTATACGTGCAGTATACCCCTGGTTTGCGGATACATGGAAAACGGTATACGCAGTACGCAATACGCACCCCAACTACGCAATACGTTGTACGCAATGCGCAATACGCGCACATGGAAACCTAGCTTAACTGGCTTTGGATCTGTGATATTGGCCCCACTGCGTAAACTGCGCGCCACCGCTGTATTTTTGGGCTCAATGGATACCTTAAGCTTATCCTTCATGAGATCTGCTACTTTTTGGACACAGTTTTCATCTGGTTCTCGAGGTTGGCCAAAGATCCGGGCAATGCACTTTCTTGAATACTGCTCATTCTCTATGGCATGTATTTTCACCTCACCAAGCTCTCTCCGCAGACGTTTGTTTTCATCTTCAAGTGCTTTTACTCTCGCTTTTAAAGGTTCAATGCTGTCCTCTATTACCCTCTTCAGCTGTGTGAGGGGATCTTTCTTTAGATCTTTCAACATCCTATTCATTTTCCCCCCAATGCCTCCATTTTGACAGCAAGATATGATGAGTTACTAGATTCATTTTCAGAAATGTTTTTAGTAACTGTTTGGCCCTTTTAATGTCAACTTGTGGTGAGGAGATGCTGCTGGTACTACAAGCTAAGCTTTGTACCTTGTGACGTTTTTTCCCCTTTTCACCTTTTACAGACATGAAAAGGTATAAAAAATACATATATATTTACAGTCCACTGTGTATCACTCTGCATGTTTGTTCCAATTAGGATAACTGTCACGCCTTCTTGCCCCAGGTATACTATGGCTACCACTGTATGGACTCCAGCAAAACTTCGGGCAAAACATGGGGCACAACATATAGCTGGTGTTCATATTTTCGCAATCAAGTCTCTATACTCACAGACAGATCTTGGTGAGTTTATACATACTGTTAAAGCCAGCACCCTCTTGACCAGTGTAAAAATCCCACAAGCTGGCAAACAGGGGGTCCACTCTATATGGTGGCGACCTTGACCTCCCAGTGTTACAAACATATTAATTGAAGTCGGATTGGTTACCTGTACCTATAACAGTTTTGAAGAGATTCAAGATTTAAATTTTCAAATGGCCCTAATTTGCATAATTCTCAAAACCATTGAACCACTTTACAAAACTCAAGACTTAATGTATGGAAGAATGATCATCCAAGTTTGAAGTTTCTACGTATAACACTTTTCAAATGAAATGTCACAAAAATTTGTCTATAAAGAAAGAAGGAATTCCTAGAAAAAAACAATATGTCTGTGTTGCCACACAGACATAAATACTTTTGGGTGGTAGGTTTTAACCTTAGTTTGGACATTATGTCACACATACTTGATAATTTATTTGCAAATTGGGTCAAACTCATCCGTATTGACAATTAACAAGCATTTATTGAAGATCATCCAAACCAAACCTATTTAGCACATTTGCTCAGCAATTACATTGCTATATTGATGGAGAAATGGTTTAGTTGGATGCCGCTTACACATTACTCCGCACTGACACACAGCTGAACAAGGGTATATAACGTTTTTTTTTACTCGTCCCTGTTTCATGCTTCAAATATTTTTAGGATAAAAACGTTGCCTTCGTCAAACGCTCCATGACTGTTAAACCCCGTCTCCCTCACAAACACGTCTTTCAGATCGTTTGAAGATTTTTGCGGGCCCCGTCATGTACATAATGCTCAATCTTCGCCTTTTAAAGCATTTTTGGTATCAGCGGCATATCTTAGTAGTTGAAAAATGCAAAGGTTATGTAAATTTTGTGTTCCAATTAATAACAGAAAAAACATAATGGTACCTCCTTTTTTTCTAGGAAAGATGTTTACGACGGCTCCGCGGCTAATTCGACTTCCACACGTTGATTCATAAACTACGATGCAAGATGAACACGTATTGTTGCAAAAACCGGTGCCATTTTTTTATCTGGTTCACTAAGATATATTTGAGAAAAGCTGGTGTGAAAAACATGTCCTCTATATAAACTTAATGTTTCCGAATATACTGCGATTGATACGGTTACACCCGGTATGGGAACATCTCACACGACTTGGAGGTTTTATTTCTTCTTGCCATGTTCTTGCTTCAACGTTTGTGATGTACAACTTTCAGTTTTTGCTGTCCATCGTAGAAAACTTTTGTCAAAGTGTCCAGTCTGAAAAAAAGGGAACTTTAATTTATAATTTTGGATTTTTTCTTTCGTGATCATTATGCAACAAAACACCGGTCTTGATTCTTTTTTAATTTCCATTGAAATTAGGCAGCATAAAAATAACCACAGTAACACTCTTAAAGTTGGCTACCGTAAAGAAAGGTATAAACCAGATGGACTTCTCTTCATGCAAAGTTTGTTCCACATATATATACATAAACGTATATGGAAGTTGTCTGGTCTAATAATTCACAAAACCGGCGATTTCATGTACGAAACCATGGGTTTCAGGATACAAAAACTGGGTTTCACTGATACAAAATCCAAGGTTTTGTTATGAAACTCTGGGTTCCATTACAAATCCGTGGGCTTTATACAGAGTGAAAATAACTGAGCAAGTCACACATCTGCATGCTTGTTCCAAAACCCTGGAGTTTGTGAATCAAAGTAATTGCTTCCATCAACCCTTGGTAAATCTCAGAGTTTCGATACAAAACCCTATAGGCTTTGGCAATTTTGAAATAACAGACCAAAACCCAGGGCTTTAAAATCTTACAAAACCCTGGGAATTGTTACGTTGCATTACCATGGGAATCGTGAGTTCTAATTTGAGAAACAAAACCCTGGTTTTTGTGATGTACCAATCAGCACACGTGATCCTGCAGCTGTTCATAAAACCCTCAGTTTCCACACAAAACTGATGGTTTGGTTGTAAATCCAAAATTTTGTTATGTTAGTTACAAAACCTTACGAAATTGTGCTTGAAATGTTCAGTTTTTGAAAAAAATCACGGTTTGGTTGCTTGCCTGCTAAAACCTGCATCCTGCTTCTGTTCTTTCACTTATTTAAAAATCCAGGGTTTTGTTCTGAAATTTTAGGGTACTGTGCTTGCATTGTTCACAAAACTTGTTATGGTATTTAATATTTTACCTTTTGTCAAGACTATTTTGAGGGCTATTGTGCCAGTGCACATTTTAAGCTTGCATTACTGAAAGGTATGCCGGCTGTGACCTCACAGTTTAGTACTTTTATGCAAGAGGATCATGATTATCATGTGCTCCACTCATTGGAATCTGCTGGTTTTGCAAGTGCACTTCACTGCTCTATTGCATGTACAGTATTAGTATATATTACTAATAAGTGACTAAATGTTAGATATTACTAAGATGTAAGCCAATAAATTGGCATTTCAATGTCTCTCAATGTTGAAATTAACAACACCAAACCAAACCCAATTGGTACTCTTCTACCGATGTTTTTATAGTAACTGTGGGCCCAGGATCCACCATTAGCAAGATAAAAGCCAGTATGTCAGGTGTGCCGAGCTTGAATTCTGCTAAACCTAGTATATGCGTCCCTAGTCAGGGAATGAATGATGATCGCACCTTCACAAGTTTGGTAAGGCCCACTTTGGCAACATCCATGTGTGAAAGCAAAGTATTCCACACAAGAAGTTTGACAATATTGCAATGAATCTACTGTACTACTGCTGTATACCTATACATTAGTGGTAACAAAGTTTGATATCCCATAATTTCATCATGACTTAATACCATCGTTTTGCAAACCTGCATTATCTTTTGTCAGATTATATTCTTATAAAATTTCAGGCAATTTCCTTCAGCTGTTCTGGAGAAGAAGTACAAAAAGCATCAATACATAGCGGTTCATTGCAAAAATCAGAAAAACTGCAATGCCACCTATGATCAAAATGTAAAGTACGTGACCCCAAGTTACCTAGAATGCAATATCAAAGCAATTGGCCAAGTACTTCTTACTAAGAAAATTTGATTCCTAAAAAAAAATATTGCATCATCTTCCCCTTCACAAAGCTGACAGAGGTTGACCTGGCAGACATCTGTGCGTAAAATCAAAGCATTCCATGAAATCTATTTGATAATATTGCAATGTATGCACTGTATTAATTGCTACATGCATGCACAGTAGCAACACTTACTGACACATGGTTCCAAATTTGCTTTGATATCCCATAGCTTCCTCAAAGATGAACATATCCTTATCATTTTGTACAGTGGTACCTGCTATTTCAGACCACCCCTACAGCCAACAAAAATTGGTCTCATACTGCAGGTGGTCTTAAATTGAAGGTATATATAACATGTAAATAGAGCAGAGGGTCTTGAAAGAGTGGTCTTAAAAAGACATGCGGTCTTAAATTGGAGGTGGTCTTTAGAGCAGGTACCACTGTAAAAAAAAATCGTCGCCTTTTCTTAGATTATATTCTGATAAAATTCCATGCAATTCTGTTTCGCCATTCTGAAGAAGCCGTCGAAATAGCATTTACACACACACACACACACACACACACACACACACACACACACACACACACACACACACACACACACACACACACACACAATATTTTAAAATATGATAAAATTACAGCACCACTTGGTGATCAAGATAGGAACTACGTAAACACTGGTGACCCTGTATGTAATTTCGAAGCAATTGGCTAAGTAGTTCTTGAGAACAAAATTTTTCATATTTTTAAATTAAAAAAGATCATAAACTAGACATACCTTCAACGCAAGCGTTGACTGAAGGGTACGCCATTTGTTCAAATTAAGTCATGGTGACACCAAAACCTTATCAGTTCATTGTGCCAGATAAGGTAGGCATATTGCCAAATTTGAGCATTTTACATGCAGACATTCTGTAGATATCGCCGTAACAAGAATGTTCAGATCCATATGGACCGACAGACGTACAACCCAAAAACGGAAAGGGTCCCCTATGGGGCTGAGCCTTAAAAAATAGAAATCATCATCTCTTACACAAACTTAGTAGAGGGCCACCTGCAAAACATCCATGTGCAAAATCAAAACATTCGATGCAACAGTTTTTGAGAAGTCGAATATGTAGAAAGTGTGACGGACAGATAAACTGACAGACGACAGAGGCATGCAGATTGTATAAGATCAGGGTTTTCTCTGCAAATCAGAAATTTAGGTTTTTCACATAATTCAGGGTTTTCTAGCAATTGTAAATTGTACACTATTTACTTGGGTTTAAAAATTTTTATAAAACCCTCCGTCAAGAGGCAAAACCAGGATTTTGTCTTTGAAACCCACGATTTTCTTCATAATACCCTGAGGTTCCTACGAAAAATCAGGGTTTAGGGATGAAACTTAGGGCTTTGTCCATGAAACAATTCCAAGTCAATGTCCAGGAAAGGAAATGTTATATCTGATTGGTTGCTACATTCTTCTCTCTAAAACGTTACCTTGAAATTTACAATACCTTGGGTTTTGTGACACAAATCCCAGGGTTTTTGGAAGATACAAAACCCAGTGTTTTGTAAGGGTACAAAACGGGTATGGGTATGGGTATTGTGAATTATTGAACAATTCAAACACAAAAGCTTGAGATATCACTACAAACCACAAGGTTTTGTAGCCGAATCTGGCGGCTTTTGCTGATAAATGTAAGGGTACACACATACTGCTTTAGTAAAAATCAATCAGTTACCCAGTGGACACCACATGGTACAACTCAACCTTCAGTACTTATGAATAGATGTAGAACATTTTTTTCTTTCAGTTCAGAATGGGATATTATCTTGACATTTTGATTAAGTATATTGCATCATAAGTATACAAATCCAGCGCACACAGACTCCTCCATGATAAGTTGCCAATTATTCTTCTAATCTGGTTAAACTCATTAAAAGAAATTAAATTCAACATACTGAACATTAGAGGCAAAACGTTCAGAACTGCCCTATGAGAAATCACCCAGCTTTCTTGCGCACGATTTTCTCTTTAATATTTTTTTTTGGCCTGCACAAATTGAGTCCTTGAGGTTACAAGTTTGGAAATGACTCTTAAAATCTTTGTTCATGTTATTCCCGCGTTTGATTAATTTGCAAGCTTATTCACTCTTTTGCTTTTATGTAAGTGAACGATTCGACAGTGAGATTTCAAAATTTAGAATTTGACTGTCAGGAATCACCGACCTTTCTTGCAAATGATTCCCTCTTTCAATTTCCTTTTTGACGTCGGCAAGGACTTGGGCACACTGACTTGCAGCATACGCATTGGCTGTTGCGGACGCTCCGTAGGCAGCAGGGATGAGGAAGGACGCTGCTCGTGTAGCCCCGCTAACCAAGGGCAAGTTAATGGCGGCGTCCACGGTTGATGAGAGAGCCGACAAGAAACTGTCAAAAATACCAGAGTAGTGTATGAAACCCTTTCGCTGCCAATTGTGACGAAAGTCGACTGTCCTTTGAAATGATATGATGACACCCAATTCATATTCTATGCAAAATGACCTTTCTTTCCAGTATCAGTGTGCTGATGTTTGTCGAGACCATTACAGTGGTGCACATCTACAGCTTTGCAAAACACGCTTTAGCGGCACTGCGCCCAAGCTGTTGTGGAAAGCTGTTAAATCAGTCAAAACTTGGCACTGAAAGAGTACATCAATCTGAACCCATGACCACGCTACCAAACGCACCGAGGCTATTTGTTGACGATGGAAAGAGTTGGAATAATATATTCCAAATAAAAACGTTTGGAATGGGAAGCTTGCACATTCATAGCTCCATTATTCCTACTAGGGCGGCGCTACCGTGCTGGGGAGTTCAGAGGCATATGCACACCCAGCACCACAGTGAAAACCCAGTATGGCCAAACATTAGAGCCATTCCTCATGCATTCATTATCATATATGAGCATTATTTCCCCCTAGTGGGAATAATGGAACTGTGAATGTGCAAGCTTCCTATTTGTAAGTAGTTATTCTTTTCAATATTTTTTTTTTTAAGGCTATGGCTAAAATTTCAAATTTTACATTTCAGTTTTCAATCTGGTGAAAGATTTTGTAGGTTTATATCAATCCCTGACTAATATATGACTGGGGAGAGGCACAGATGAATAAACAAAACATTTTTACCCTAACAACGTGGTAAATCTTGCAATCAGATTTTATATGAACTATCATATGATATCTGAATTTATACAACTTCAAGCTAACACAAAAGTTGAGGGCCTAAAGTACTCAGTGCATGTACATCCCAGTGTAACTTAGTATTGTGAGAGTACATCTATTAGAAACATGACCATCAGTATGACAAACACTGTAGCAAGGATTATGAATGCCATATTATGCCTTTCGGGTGCCCCTGAGTCTTATAGCATCCTTTCATTTTTGTTCCCATGGTGCTGAAATAATGTCAATTGAACATTTTGACGATGCAAAAACGGCTTTATAATACATGTACATGAAACATCGATTGGAATGGGAATCTTGAACATTCACAGTGCCATTACTCCAGCTAGGGGGAAATAATGCTTGTATATGATAATAAATGCATAAGGAATGGCTCTAATGTTTGCCCATACTGGGGTTTCATTGTGGTGCTGGGTGAGCATGTGCCTCTGAACTCCCCAGCACGGTAGCGCCGCCCTAGAAGGAATAATGGAACTATGAATGTGCAAGCTTCCCATTAGATTGAAATTATTTCAGAGACAACAGTGTTCCAGATAGCACGTCTAATATATAAAATGCGACCAGGTGGAGCCACATTTTTTCATAAGCAAGGGTTACTTCAAGTATTGATAGTCAGTAAATTTGGGCTAACACTGATTGCTCAGATCTACCTACCCGCCTACTGCACCCATCTGATGTTGCGTCTTTCTCTTTTGGACTCTTTCCTTCTGCAGGGTGAGTCTATTGATGCACATCTCGAGCTCATGCCTCACATCCTTGTATTTCATGCAAAGGGTGAAGATGTTGCTGGTCATCTGTGCTTCAGGCTATCAGAATTAGAAAGACAGTAAGTAGACTTTACTGCACAACAGACTAAGTTCTATGTGATCTCCGCCATACAAGTTGGGTGTAAAAAGAAAAACTGACCTTAATCTGGTTAGGCAGCAACAAATTGAACGGCCCTTTTATATGAAACTAGTTTTATGCGGTACTGTACCACTTCACAGTAATTCTTTTACCATGCGAGTCTCATTATCTATAGGGGTATTCTGTGTTCAATAATGACACTACAGTACCCAAGGTACACCCAAAACCCCTGGTTTCACTTCAGTTATAAGGATCATGCACAATATAAAACTATTCAAAAACTTGAATTACCAATGGATTGAGATTTAGCTCCTTTCCCCCTCTCAAGTCTAAAATCGCTCTTTTCCTGGAATTAGTTAACTGACACCCAAGAATATATAACTCAAATGTGAGAAGGAAAAATTTACGAATGGTTTTGATTCCCTAAGCACTCACGTGACTTTGGAAATTGCTTCAAGAGCAGCCATGAGCATCTTGTTCTGGCCCTTTAACATGACCATCACCATGTGTAAAGCCAAATTTGCTGCTAACTCACATATGTAAAGTTAAATGTGCTGCTAATATCGATATCAGGAGAACTGTAGAAGTAATAAGAGTGACCTGTGACCTTGAATATATGACATCAATGTCACCCATGCGCACCGTCAATCTGGCCCTTTCGGATGACCATGAATGGTTTACCAAAATATTCCCTCATGTGGTTATGGAGTCATCGTTTTTGAAATGAAAAGAGACAGGATTCATCATTACTTAGCCATAAACCAGTATATCAGCTTAACCTCTCAAGGTTACCCAAGGTAAAATTAAAAACAACAAAGGAAGCCCTACCAGTATTTTAGAATGAATGTTTAACAATAACTAAAAGAGAGTTTTTCGTGCGAAAAACATTATGTATCCCCCAAGCATGACTTCAGTCTTCTGTGAAGGTGACTTAACTAATAAATTTTGGAAAGAGTGAAGGTCATCCAAAATCATATGAAGAAAATTCCCAAAATCTATGGAATATCTGTACCAACAGTTTCAATTGAATCTGGCTTTATATTATAAACATATTTATTTCCACGGGATTGCCTAATTGTTACAGTAAACTAATCTGGAGGCTCTCCTATAGTGGTGTACGTTTTGAAGAGGTCAAATTGTGAACTCCATGGCAGACCCCACTGAACTGCATGGTAATTGATAGGAATACAAAAGCTAAATTCTCTCAATTGAGAGTACACAGTATTGCAGTTATGGAATTTAGATGCTATTAAGGCCCATTTAGAAACTTTGAAGAATTTTTTTATAACTATGATCTGTTCCATTCCAACTCAGATGAATATTTTTGTGCCATAAACACATCCAGTGATCAATTATGGAAAGCATGGTTATGGTTATTTGCGCCACTTAGGCAAGATATGCAAAATTTAGGTGCGGAAGCTTTTAAAACTGGTAAGGATAGATGTCATTCCCACTTCAATTTGTACGCTTGTCCTACGGGTATATCATAAAATGTGTTCATAAGTTTTAACAGTTTAGCCTTTTTTTTTTTTTTTTGGTTCACAGACTTGTTGGGTGGCTGAGCTGGTATGAATACACCATTGCGGCCAATCAGGTGCAGGTTACCGCACTAAATAGTTCTTGGTTGTCGTGTGCTGACACCTTTGGGGGCCATTTACCTGTAATTAACCCACTGTTTCAGCTAGACTATTACATGAGCTTATCAGCCTGTTTGTGTTGTATGGTTTGACAGATATTTTTTCCATGATGACTTTTATAAACAGAGGGCAAATCACATATTCATACGCAGTGACGTAATGCTGGCAAGCCGTGCTCGGAGCACGTGTTTCCTGGCTATGACAGGTAAACACTGGCATAACTTTTGATTCTATCTATAGACTCGCCTTTTTTATTTTGAATGTTTTCAATGAAAGGTGTCTGCACAACACCAACTGCATACTTTATTTTAAAAAGTGACGCAACAAAAGTTATACGCCTTTATGCTAATATGAGAATATACAGTAAATATAATGGTGGTTTCATCCCTGAAGGAAAACTGATGCTGACAGATGAAATTTTAAAATTTCACCTTCATGTCAAATTTATTTGCTCTAAATGTTGCCTTACCACTTATATTTGTCAAATCAAACCGTTTGAGATGGCTATCTTTATTTGTTTATGTAAAATAAAACAATTAAATTGTGTCAGTGGTTTACAATAGGGTACATTGCTGAATTTTCATGTATTAACCAAAACAACAATGATATTTGCATATTTTGGGGGAAAATGAAGAAAGAGTGACTTTTAAATTGATATTCAGGTTAAATTCTCCATTTTAAAAGAAGATTGAATGGGGATGAATGATATTTCAAAGGAAAATATGTTGAAATTGACTTTAATCTTTGCATATTTAAAAACAGCTGAAAAAGCCCCCAACTACTTGATAAATGAAGATGGAAACTAGGAAGGATTACAAAGTGATCATGATGGCCTTGTAATCACTTGATGGTAAAAATAAGACTGATATATATGTGTAAAGACAAATGTGTATCGTCAATAGTTAAAATTTTATTAGAGCAACAATGAGGCAGTTTGTACCACTCAGCAGCCATCATTTTTAAGGGGGGGGGGTGGTATCAAGGTCAATGTAGGTTCACTGACCAAGTTTTTTCTGGCAAGCTGTATTATTTTGTTACAAACAGATAATAATAATGTAACCCAAGTGAAAAAAATTAAGATAAAATAAAATTTTTGAAGACAAAGTAATGAATTTTATTGATTGGTGGGGTCAGATCAAAACACTTAAAATTGCATTGGGAATCATTGTGATAGTGCATTGAAAAGGTGTTATATTTCCAAAAGTATATCAGTTAGCTGAATTTTCTTTTCACAGTATTACACTTGTATGGGTCAGTATTGTATATGCATAATTAACATGAATATTAATTGTCATTTGCATAATGAAGGTATGAATACACCATTGCAGCCAATCAGGTGCAGGTTACCGCACTAAATAGTTCTTGGTTGTCGTGTGCTGACACCTTTGGGGGCCATTTACCTGTAATTAACCCACTGTTTCAGCTAGACTATTACATGAGCTTATCAGCCTGTTTGTGTTGTATGGTTTGACAGATATTTTTTCCATGATGACTTTTATAAACAGAGGGCAAATCACATATTCATACGCAGTGACGTAATGCTGGCAAGCCGTGCTCGGAGCACGTGTTTCCTGGCTATGACAGGTAAACACTGGCATAACTTTTGATTCTATCTATAGACTCGCCTTTTTTATTTTGAATGTTTTCAATGAAAGGTGTCTGCACAACACCAACTGCATACTTTATTTTAAAAAGTGACACAACAAAAGTTATACGCCTTTATGCTAATATGAGAATATACAGTAAATATAATGGTGGTTTCATCCCAGCTTATCGTATGCTCCGTCTGTCCGTCAACAATTTGCCTTTTCCAACTCCAAAACCAGTGCAGGGATTCACTTCAAACTTGATGGGAACGTTCTTTGCTTGGATATGATGTTGCACATGGAAGTGGTTTGTTAAAGACCATGGACATGTTTGCATCACTTGATAACATGATTTGGGACGGGGGGGGGGGGGGAGGTAGATCTAATAGGCAGCATTTACACAATGCGCTTTTCTGCATTGGGGTACTTGCGGTTTATAGGAATATGTACATACGGGGTCAAGTGACAGAACGTAAACTGTTGTGGGTTCTATTTTAAAATTGATTACATTTTCAGACCAAGTGAAATATATTTTGAAATGAAATTGGCTATCGCATATAACATCTTCTACACTTTTATATATGTCAGTGTATATGCCCATGTGATTTTCCCAGAAAGGACTCGCTGCACAGTGCGTGCAATCGGAATCATCCCTGCAACCATATATGCAAAAGGACACTTATCACGGGAGATTAGACGATGATGTTTGATTTTAATCAGGAAGTATCATCGCGTGATTGATCAATTGAGATATATTTGCTAAACAAAATGTCCCATATATTTTACACTTTAAGGAAAGTATTTTGCTGTACATGCTAATGTCCCAGAAAGGACTACGCTTTTCTGGAATTGAACATTGCTAATGAGAACCATGCAAATCCACACAAATACAGCAGACAGTTGTACGCTGATGTTTAGTTTACCCCCTCCCTCCCCCGAAGGAAAAAAACCCGTACATTTGGTCAAATGAGACAATTGAAATATACATTGAAACAAAATGCTATGATTCATATCTTTTCACGTTTAAGATGCGAACATTAAGGCCTCTATCAGTGTACATGCTACTGTGATATTCCCAGAAAGCACTGCACTTTCCTGAAATTGGAGCAGTCACACTTTTTAGGAGTATATTTGGTCAACTGACAACAAAGGGAAATATATGTTAGGATTAATATCATTTGAAACAAAGTAAAAAATATCGTATCCAATACATTCTAGACTTTTAATGTCTGTGTACACACCGACGTGATATTCCCAAAAAGGACTGGACTTTTCTGGAAAGGGATATTTGTGTGTTACGGGAATCGGGACGAGGTCCCTGGAACCAGGCGCATTCACAAGTAAAATTGACGATCCATTGAAGCTTTTTAAAAATTTTTCCGAGCAAACATTAATAAATCTCTCATGAATTGAGATATATTGAACTATTTTTGCAAAAAGATACCTGATATTCTAACATATTGATGAAAGCATCACGTCAATGTACCTTCAAATGAAGGTTTCGGCAAAAGTTAGCAACATCTTTCTGCATGCATGGTGAGAATGTGATCAGATATAGGCCTACGGCTTTTTTCCTAAAATCCATTTTGGCTTGTGGACATCGCATTGTTTTTCTCGAAGAAATTGTACAATCTATTATGCTGTACACTACAGAACAGTTTACTAAAGTGTCTGAAGAGAGCAATTTCCCTGTAATAGCCCGCGATTTAAGCATCCCCTTTTTATGTGCGGGCGTTAAAATATGCATATTCGGGAATGAGCCATCACACAAATTTCAATTGAAGGCTTAAGTAAAGGGAACAATATTTCCGACTTGCACTTAAACATTTCTTTCAAAAGACTGTCGTAGCCAGGTGTTTTGCCACATTTAGGTCACTGATGACTGTGTTTATACCTCTTTTAGTGTAATTTTGAAACTCAGTTTATTATAAATTTTACCTTTATTGCACTTAATAAATTTATCCAATTGTTATGGTGAGTTTAAGTAACATCTTTTATATATATATGTATATATATATATATATATATATATATATATATATATGTATATATATATATATATATATATATATATATATATATATATATATATATATATATATATATATATATATATATATATATATATATATATATATATATATGGGCGTAAAACCTTTCACACGTTTAGGAAATAGGAAAGTATGTCAGTGTATACGCCAATATATGCTACTACCAGAAGGACTGCGCTTTCGGATTTGGGACAGTTCTATGCACTTTATACAGCGTATGTATTGCCACAAAATAGAATTTATCTTCAACGTAAGTGTCCGTTGAGATAAAGAAAAACATATTTTGGAATGACATATCGTATCTGACACTTCCTGCACCGTTATGAAACTTTTTTTTTCAGGATACATGCGCATATGATATTCCCAGGACGGGTTCGCATTCCTTGAATTGGACGGTTGCGCGTTTTTGGTCAATTGTCACATACTAATATAATTTTAATGTTAAACATCAGTTTAGACAAAGTAAAATAAATTTTAAGTTAAGATGCTGTATTTTATACATTTTACACCCTTATGAAAGTATTTCAGTGTACATACTCATGTGATACTATCCAGAAAAGAAAGGGATATTTGCAGAATATAGGAACCACAGACGAAGTCCCAGTAACCATAAAAGTGGACAAATCTAACGGACTATCAGTTGCTCATGTTTGATTTTCCCGAGGAAGTATTAAAATTATTGAATATATTTGATCAATTGAGGCCGATTGATATTTATTTGGAAATATCCTTGTCCACATAAAAAGGATGCCAATGTCCGTGCCGATGTTACATACTCAGACAAGACTGCCCAATCTGGAATTGGAAAGTCGCGCGTTTATGTTAATCCTGCAAATCAACGATTGTTCGTTTGCTAATATATGGTTCCATGGCCGCTTGGCAGTATTTCCGGGTGGGATTTAGGATTGATGCCGAAATTTGGAAATTCAATACAAATTGTGTCCCTTGCATCAATGACGGTCGAAAAAACCTTGCTTTCGCCAAAGGCAAATTTCTGCATGCGGAACCCCAAAGCCCATATGTGCATGAAGTTTCAGCACAATCTGCAACAGGATTTTGGAAAAGTCGCCAATAGCAGAACACATGCAAAATTCGCAAACAAATGTTGAGCCAGTTAAGGTCTAACGGTTTGCAGAAGTGTCCCTCTAGGGATGCAATTGGGTCGAGTGGTTTTTGAGAAGAATAATTTTTTAAAGGATTTTCAATACATAATCATTGATTTACGAGTACTGGAATTGAAAAAAAATTTGGTGGAGCTTTTGGGGAAGTCTAAAGTATCACCTGTGGAAATTGGACGGAGGAACGGACTAACGACAGACAGACGCACCACACAACCTATGCTGACTGACAAGTCAGCTGAGGCAAGAATCACTGGACTGTGATCTGTTAAATTAACCTAGAAAATCTTCAAAGTAGATCCGCAACAAGTTCGAAGAAGATCTGACTGCGACGCTATATAATAGTACAGAAAAACATGACCGATGTTCATAAATTTCAAACTCAACAGTGACAGCAAAGAGATTCCAGAGTTACCAAAGGATCAACATTCATCTTCCAATACCAATGTGAAGAAACAAATTTCACTCCTGACTTGAAACAGGCAGTCACCCATAAAAGACAACTGGTCGTTTTAAACCGGTCGTCTCAACCTTTGAAACATTTTTCATTAACTTCAGACTACAATGTTTCCAAAAGGTATAGGCTTAACCACTCAAAACCCAAATTGTATTACTTCTGCCAAAAATAAAAAGATACCTACCTGGTAGGCCTATTGATGTTTATTTCTCTTGATTTGTCAGTCAGCTGAGTTTACAGCAAACGAAGAAAGTAATCCTAAATCTTTTTTGTGATATTTATGAATCTCAAATATTACAAACACACTCTACCTCCATTTTACCTACCCTATCAGTCGGAGAACACAGCCCATTGCACAACATAGCCAATGAAGTATTTACAAAAAAGTACAGAAGAACATGACCGATCATAAATTTCTAACCCAACCATGACAGGAAAGAGATTCCTGAGTTACCAAAGCATCAACATTCATGTTTCAATACCATTGTGAAGAACCAAATTGCATTAGAAACGCTCTCAGGAAAACGATACATTATAATAATCCTATGGTGCTCTGCTTATCTGCCACAATTCTGTATCATATCAGAAAGAAGTGGCGAGAGAGAGAGAGAGAGAGAGAGAGAGAGAAAGAGAGAGAGAGAGAGAGAGAGAGAGAGAGAGAGAGAGAGAGAGAGAGAGAGAGAGAGAGAGAGATGCCCTTAGACCACCCTAACCCTGCCTCTAAGGCTGCGATATTTCCCATACCCGGAGCAAACTCTACATTTACAATTGCTACATGCAATCCAGCTTCGTCTTCTCTTTTCTAAGTTGGTAACGCCTGCCCTGCTCTGAAACGAAAGTTTAGATCCCTTTCCTCCATCTCATCATATACTTTTCTTTGGCTTCTGTAAAACCATGTATGTCTTTACTATACTTTTTACTTTAATTCCTTTTTTAAAAATCTTAGTTCCACCCTTCTGTTACTTCTTACGTTATGTGTGTTTTTCAATGCTCAACCTCATCACAACCTTCAATTCATACCTTTCCGCTAACTTGTTTTTTTATCTTAGAACCATGTTGTCTCTTCTGTCACAGCTTCTTTGCATATTTTATTGCACCACACTGCTTGTAAATATCATCAGCAGTTCAACTTGGCTTTGGCAATTCTGTCTGTTATGCTATTTAACCCTCACTCCACTAGGATTGCTTCTG
Source organism: Hermodice carunculata (assembly GCA_964020975.1). Classification (NCBI taxonomy): domain Eukaryota; kingdom Metazoa; phylum Annelida; class Polychaeta; order Eunicida; family Amphinomidae; genus Hermodice; species Hermodice carunculata. The sequence goes on along the minus strand of OZ026613.1, from coordinate 78,791,902 downwards.
TTGCTCTACAAGGTGGTGCTGCAAGAATCTCTTTACCATTTCATTCAGTGCTTTCTCCCTACCCTGGGTATCCCCCACATTTTCTGTGATAACATCTACCTCATATGGCATTCCTGGTATTGCTACTCTATCCCAAAGTACTTGAGCTGTGAAAGCCCTATTAAAACTATTTATTGCTGTATTCTATTGAATAACTTATAAAGACAGCAATTCACCACTTAACCTTCACTCTTCATCAAAACAGCATGGCTAAAGATACCGTAAAACTAACAGGCCTTGATCTGTAGAGTCAAAATGGTATTCTTGAAATACCACTAAATGAAGATAGTTCATTAATTCAGCTAAAAGAAGAGGGTGTGATTTGAAATTTTGCAATAGTGGTAGTTCATGCCCCTGGGGTTCTAAACACCTTGCATGGCCACCAGTTTAATCAAAAAAGATATCATGCTTGCACCCTAAGGTAAGAACTTCATTCTCTTTTTCAAATCACCTCCAGTTCATGCTCTATGGTTACATGATTGCTCTCATCCAATGAGAAGAGTGGGTCATTTGTGCACAGAGACTCGTCATGCAACAGTATTTGAGCAATCAGAATCCAGGAATTTGGGGTCAATAATTTGCAATGTGGATCAACTCTCTTATTTACACACTACTATATCACTCTTTTGAGACCTGGCTATGAGCACAATGCCATCTGCAAAAAAATCCAGGAATTCCTGACGTCCCCTTGTTACTCGCTTATCACAGTAAACTAGCTGCTCACCTAAATCCTATTTAGAGTGAACAGAAGCAGAGAAAGCTTTGTTTTAGGTCTATGTTCAACTGGGCATTTTATATTTCTGCATTTCCCAGTGAAAGGGTGCATTCTACATCCTTGTATAGGACTTTTACTATTTCTAGAAAATGCCTCTGAATCCCAACCTACCACGTTTTCTCCCTTGAGCATCTCACCATACCATATTGCATGCCTTTCTCTCGGCTAAAAAGCCTATGAAAACGTTTCTCCACTTTTGCCGTGCCAATTCATTTCAAAATCTAAATCAGAGTAAATATATGATCGCCAACCAACTTCCTAAAGCCCGACTAAATATTTTCATCATATTATGTGCAATAGCAATACCCCTTCACATGTCCAGTTGGTCACCTTGACCCTTTTTCAAAGTATCTGATATCCTAAGCCCTTTCCTCTCCCTATTTACTTGGCAACTAGAAATGTCTTCCAGTTCTGATCACTGCCTCTTTCCAGTCTACGCTACGTATCTAGTTCACATTTTGGTGTCATTCAAAAGACTTTACTATCCACTACGATATAATCAATTACTGTGTATCTGTCATCTGAGGGCCATGTCCACTTTCCTTTGCACTGCATGTCCCTGTTCACTTTTCCCAGCCCATACTCCCTGGTGAAGTTCAATAGCCTGCTTTCATTCCTATTAAGTTCTCTGTCCCCTCCATCTACTCCATTCCCAATGTGCCCATTAAAATCCCCAGCAATCATAACATCATATCCCTGCTGCTCGATATAAATAATCATCATTCTCATTCTAGCAGATATCTGGTCATTCCATTTATTTGGTAGATCCTCACGTCCCACGTCCACTACACCTATTGCTACTGTATTTCCATTCAACTTAACTCCTAGCCACTGCATTTCATTTTCACCTCACTATCATCTTCCCATCTTCCTATCCTGACTTCATGCCACTTTATCCCTTTCTTTATCAAAAAACGCTGCTCCTCCTATTTTCCTTTGTCTACTTTGTATCCCTCGACCTATCATATCATAATCCCACAGGGCCTGTCACCATGTCTATCTCTTCTACTCTAATGTGTCTTTACTTGTGCTATAATATCCATCTTTTCACTTTTAAGTATATTTCCTATATCTTTTATCTTCCATTTAACTCCTTTAAAATTGACACATCCTATTTTCATGTTGTTGTTCTTTTTCTCTCTCTTTCTTGTCTGAGAACTCCCTATTTGCCTACCATCGTCACTCTGTTCCTGAACTGACCTGTTAATTGCTTTGATATAACAGGCATATAAATGTTTGCCGTTTCACATCAAGTTTGTTTTTTTTTTTTTATTAAGAACAGTCCGTGAGGGTAACATATTGTCACTTGTAATGCACATTTTGTAAATCCAATTTAATAACATTCTCAAACCTGAAAACTTCTTAAGCAGTTTAGTGAGCTGAAACCTTTGACAGGCCATCGTTACTCAAATGCAACAATATTATGCATATGTGCATATTTGACCGTTTCAACAATAGAGTTTGATCTTACCCATCCAACTGATCGACAGCTGTCAATAGTTTTAACTCTTGTCTGGCTCATTCTTTTTTATCCTGTGCTTTCACAGAACTCTTGATTGACAATATTGTAGGAACCTAACCATTGTAATGATGCCCATAGCAAATGGCCTTATTTCGTGCACATGCTGCGTGCATTCATAGCGAGGAAATGTACTGTGTTCAGGCAGTCTCTCAGGACTGGCTCACAGTTTTAGCACTATGAAATACTCACTTACTCTGGTATAAGTTTGAGTCATTTACTACATGATGACTGTAACTGAGGTCAATAGACATTTATCTGAGCGCGTAGAGATGTTTATTCTCAGCTCTAAAAGTTTGTGATAGACAATAGCAAGGCACGTTGTTGGTTTTTTTGTCTTATAATTTTTCCTTCTTTCTTTTCTTTTACGTACGTTTTGCAATATATTCATTTGAGCGTTCATAAAGTGCATTGTACCCACAAATCTTAAATTGCGAAACATTTTACTGTGAAGGATCATCAATATACTCCAGAATGAGAATAAGAAAAACATTGGTTTGTTTCTCAATCCTTTTTGAAGCGAAGGAGCGTGATTTTTTCCTTGATGACGCCCCCGTCCATAAGAACCCCAATTGGTACTACTTGCAGGGGGACACAAATGGAGATAAACAAATTTGGCTTTCCTTATTGGCCAGTAGTTGTTAACAAGATATGATGCATCATGAATATATAGCCTCTGAACAAATACTACCATATACATCCCTTAATAAAATACCTTTCCCGCTCAAATCGACCAAAACCGCCCGGATGTTAATTGTCATCTACCTTGAGGTTTTTTATATAACTTTCTCCTTACCAAAGACATTTTGCTGAGATTTGTCTGCAAGACCATTCACGTTGGCACATTCTAGGTCCATAGCTTTCCTTGCCGTGGGTTACGTGCATTGAAAGGTATTGACTCAGTCCTACTCTGACCAGGAATGAGTCAAAACAAATACTGACCTGTGCGTATGCAGCCAGAATCTGAGTTGTTTCATCTACCAGCTTATTGATCTCCTCCTCAACATGATTAAGACTACTTCGCACAAGTTCAACTTCTTCATTAATCGATTTTAGCAGTGAATTGCAGGTGTTCCAGATGAGAGCCAGAGAACACCCCACGGCTGCTACGCACACAACTCCGCGGAAGGATATCCTCCATGTGAGGAAAGTCTTTCTTGTCTGCTTGACTTCCTCAATGAGAGCTTCAATCGCAGCATGTGGATCAACCTGACACTTTTGGGCTGCATCCTCGATAAACCGTTCGGGTTTGGTCTTACAGAAATAGCGAGATAAAACTGAACTTAGCATTTTATAAAAGCAACAGTCTTGATTGAGGTACTGCTGCACCCAACTTCTTACTTCATCTGGTTGTTTACAATTTACATCTGCGAGCGTTTTCAAGACTTCACCGGTAGATTGAAGTCTCTTTTTAATCATGGCAGAACTGAACGCATCACCCGTAGCTGGACCGATCACTTCCAGTGTTGTGAATAGCTGATCCATTACTGAAACGTAAAGCAACAAAAGCATGTTTTATGTAGAAATATTTTAAGACTATGCTCTACTAAGAAAATCCACAAAAACTATACACTGTGATCTAAATTTAAACCTATTTTTCAAAACTTTCCTTTTTTTTCTATGCTAGGATCAAGTTTGAACATATTTCAAAACTTTTTTCTTTCCTGGTTAGTCTGGCAGTTTGTTTTCCAAATACTTGTGTTTGTTTTCATATATGTATCAAATTGATTGTTCGTGCAAATGCAATAATTTTTAACAGTTATCTTCACATCATTGAGATAATGAACTTACACACACACACACACACACACACACACACACACGCACACACACACACACACACACAGGTATTTCTACAAAAAGATAAGCAAAATGCCCAAAGTTATGTACACGTGCAAAAAACCACAACGAAGGTGAGCTTGAACCCCTTAAACTATTGATTATTTCAGCTCTGAGACCAACTGATTAAAATATCATGCACATACACTTATTATCCGGAGCTTCCTTATCTTCTTTTTCTCTACGCTCTTTCATGCGTTGTACATCCTTCATCAGATCTTCTATCATCTGGAAAAAATCCGACAATAATATAGTCAACTAAATCAGGCTTGTTCGTACAGAATGCTTGAAGAATTAACGATTCGACAAAGCTGACAATTCATGTCGAGTGCATGATGGTTGTAGGTTTGAGAGTGAAGTCAAAGGGCGCATTCGTATTCACAACGCTTTTCCAAACGATTTCAATTTTCATCCGTTTCCTTCTAAACCAGTGCAAAATTACTCCGTTTAGAGTGTTCAAATTATAACTTGTCCAAGTGTTCACAACTGAGTGACCTGCTGAAACCTATATCCTTTGCGGTTATAACATGAACGGTCAAACCGAATTTCAGAATTCAAATGCCCGCGAAATTGTCTGAGAAGCGCCAAATGAGTGTTCGCGCTGGGGGAAAATGGCTGCGATGAATGTTGTTGTCCTTTTTTCCCTATAGAAATACATAATAAATTCTAGGAGAAATGCTGTCATCAGAAGGACAAAGAGGAGAAGGAGGAATGGACAAAGAGTGGTCACCAGCTGCCGACTGGAAGACAACAACCGGCCTCATCACCAGTGGCACCTGTTACTGTCACTCGCCATGTCAACCGGGGCTTCTGTTTGTAAACAAAATACACCTCACGTGGGCTAATCTGCGCATGACAATTAACATGATGAAGTTGAAATCCGATTTGAGTGTTCAAATTGACAAGTTTGATTCCGTTCTACTTTTAATATGGTGCCAAAACGTCGTCAGACTACCTCGCCGGGTGGATTGGTATTCGATTTAGCTGCAACGGTAGACTACCGTTTTAACTCTCGAGAAGCGTTTTGAATTTGAACAGTCATCGTGGAAAGTGGTGTTGCAACGTTTAAAATTCGTTTAAAGCAGTGAATATGAACGCGCCCTAATACGTTTCTAAATTGCGACAAACGTATGCAATTTCCATTTACTTCGAATCAAGGAGCATAAAATCGAGAGTCAAATCTGATATGTTTCTAAATTGTGACTAAAGTATACAATTTCCATTTACTTCGAATCAATGAGCTTAAAATGGGCATTTTAGGCTCCTTGTTCCATTTGAGAGCTGCCTAAGATAATAAATAATAGCGAGCGAAGCGAGCTCTATATATGACACATGAAAATTTTTAATACTGTAATGCAATTCATCGATCCAAACCTACAGTCTATACAACTTGAAAAAACGAGGTAACATCCAAGTTGTCATCATTATCAATCTTCAGTAGCTCCCCAGCGCAGTGTTTGGTAACCCATTCACGTGGATCATCGATTAACATTACCTTCTCTTATTTGCTGCATTTGGCATCACTATTGTACCGAAATTTAACATCATTTGGGTGAGTTTTGTGTTCATCCCAGGTCACAATTTTCTCATGTTATCGCCATTTTTTTCGTCCATGAAATTGAAAACTTCCGGTTAGCCTGGTAACAACATGGCAGAAGTTTTAGAATTCCAATCACTGTGTGACATAGCTATCTAGGGGTGGCTTTGTGAATGTACATCATGACATCGCGGCTCCAAACGGGTATATTGCCAATGAAAGCTCAGATTTGGTGTTGTCGCGCGAGATTTCAAACCGGCTGCGTCTCTGCCACAGGTAATGACACTATTTCAATGCGGATTTTACAGATCTTGAGCACAGTACTTAACTTTGTGGAACCGTGTTTGACAAAAAGAAAGGCGGACCGGTTCATTCAGCTCCTCAAGGTACTACGGCCTCGCCCCTCTAGACTGGTTTAGTAAATGGCCGCTAGAGGGACCTAGCGACCAAGTGCTACTGCCTAATCCACCAATGTTATTGTCGATACTTGGTAATGCTGGCGTTTGCACATTAGACTATGCCTACAACATATTCAGTATAAATGCTTTACTACGTTGAAGCTACTTCCATATTATATTATGTAGTTTCTCGTGGTAAGGGCTGATGATTTTACGTTTTTAAGTTTGCTCAAGGTTTTTTTGTTTTGACTCTCTGTCTTTCGGGTATTTACAAGATTTGATCAACAGCCCTTTCCGTTTCATTCGGATAGTTCTGCCTGACATGGAAAACATGCATTTGACTGCCACACCGTGAAAATTTGATAACAGCCGGCACCACAGAATCTTACTTCCAGCCTCATATTACGCCCAGAAAACCCCCATAGCGAGCAGAGCGAGTTCTATGTATTACACTTGAAAATTTTTAAAAAGTAACGTAATTTATCAATCCTAACCTACAGTCTATACAACTTGAAAAACGTGGTCACATCCAAATTATCATCATTATCAACTTTCAGTACCTCCACAGTGCAGTGTTTGGGAACTCATTCACGTAGATCATTTATTCAAATTCAGTTCTCATATTTGTTGCATTTGGCACCTCTAGTTTTGCCAGATTTAACATCATTTGGGTGAATTTTTGTTCCTCCGAGGTCACAAATTTCTCCCATTATGGCCATTTTTTCGTGCATGGAATTGAAAATTTCCGGTTAGCCTGGTAACAACTGCGCATGGCAGAAGATCCAGAATGCCAATCACTGTGTGACGTAGCTATCTAGGGGAGACTTTTTGCATGTAGATCATGACGTCGAGGCCTCCATCTGCCATGTTGCCAAGTAATGAATGTCCAGATATGGTGTTGTAGCGCGAGATTCCACCAATAATTCTTAGTACCCATTACGTCTCTGCCACAGGTTACGACACTATTCCAATGGGGAAATAGAGATCTTGGGCACAGTACTTAAATTTGTGGAACAGTGTCTAACAAAAAGAAAGGCTACACGACAGACAGGTACGTTCAGCTGTTCAAGGTAAAAGGCCTTGCCCCTGTAGACTTTTGGTTTAGTAATAGGAACCAGGTGCTACTGCCTGATCCACCGACGTTATTATCGATACTTTGTAATGCTGACGCTCTCATCTTAGGCTATGCCCACAACATATACTGAACCCCAATGAAAAGTATCCACATAAAAAAATTAACACATTAATTTTGTAAGTTACTAAGTACTGTGTGTGCATATATGCATGGTTTGGAGCCTACATCAGGGTCATTCAGGACAACTTTTTAACTTTTGCTGGGTTGTTACATAATGCATGTGACTTTTGTGCACCGAATATGGCTTCTGACCACCACTCCTATTGGATGGCTAAAATGACCTGATGTTTTCAGTGGCTTTAAAAAGGGATGTTCAGCCAAGAAAAAAGCCAGTGGTCTCAGGTGTGTTGAGGCGATCATGCCGCGTCTGAGCCAAGGTCAAAGACACCATGCTTTGGGGCTTGCAGAGGGTGGAGTCCCAATCACTCAAATCGCACAAAGAATGGGGTGTACTCGGCGCACCATCCAACGACTAATTGAACGGCAACAAGAAACTGGATCCGTAGATGATCGGCCTAGGCCTGGCCGAGAAAGAGTGACAACACCTGGCCAAGACCGTCACATCCGGCTGATGCACCTGCGAGACCGTTTCCGTACAGCAGCCCAAACAGCCCGTGAGACTCAAGGGGTGAATCACCGTCCTGTCAGTAGTTCTACTGTGGAGAGGCGACTGAGGAGCAGTGGCCTAACAGCCAGAAGACCTTACAGGGGTAACCTGCTGACCCAACCCAGAAGAGAAAGACGACTGCAGTGGTGTAGAGCACACTCCAGGTGGACTCGCCAGCAGTGGAATACCGTCCTTTTTACTGACGAGTCCCGTTTTTGTGTCAGCAGAGCAGATGGCAGAGAACGTGTGTGGCGCCGGACTGGGGAGAGATATGCAGATGCCTGTGTCCGTCAGGCAGATCGATGGGGTGGACCCTCTGTCATGGTGTGGGCAGGCATCAGCAACCGCTACCGGACACCCCTAGTGGTCATTCAAGGGATCCTCAATGCTAGGCGGTACATTGATGAGGTGCTGGAGCCGCACATGGTCCCATTTATGGAGCAGCATCAAGATCTGGCGATCTTTCAGCAGGACAATGCACGTGCACACTCTGCAAGATTAACAATGAACTTTCTCAATGAGAACAACATCAATGTCATGGAATGGCCAGCGTTCTCACCCGATCTGAGCTCTATTGAACATTTGTGGGATCAGTTAGGCCAAGGTATTCAACGGAGGACACCTAGGCCTACTACCCGAAACCAGCTGATCCAAGCTCTGCAGGAAGATTGGAATAATGTTCCCCAACACAGAATTCAAACCCTGGTCAGCAGTATGCGCCGCAGATGTATAGCATGTGTTGATGCTCGAGGTGGCCACATCCCATATTGAACAGAAAAATTTGTGTGACTTTCAATTAGGGCAGTTAATGACATTTTTTGCCTGTAAGTGACGTTAATGTCGGTAGAGCGTGACATTACTTTTACGCCAGAAAAGTGAATGCTTTGTTAAGTTCTAAGCACGTCTAGGTATGAAATGTTTCAAGTATAAACAATAAAATACTTCAAAATTGGCATGTGGATACTTTTCATTGGGGTTCAGTATATTTAGTATAAATGCTCCCCTCGCTACTAGGTTGAGCCTATTTGAATATTACGAAGTTAGATTAACAATAACATAGATACAGCCAGAGTCATTCATTTCAGGCCTTTTCCCGTGATTAGAAAGAGATGATCTGCGCCTACGTAAGGAGGCAGTGGAATAATACGAACAATACGGTATCAATATCAACTCTTGCACGTTTCGCGGCAGCCGTGATCCTATTTCTCATGGAAACAGGAGTTTGTGCGACAATCTTGAATAGCGAGACTAAAAATGGGAAGGTCCTTGACAAACTTAACAGCTATGCTAGTAAATGAGTGAATGAGGCCAGTTTTAGGCATGAATTTTTACCGGCCTAAAGAAAGAATGTGCCGAATTTCTACGTTATTTGTTTCATCATTTAATTTAATTTCATTTACTTCGTTTTTCCGCGTTTCCATCAGTTTTATGCGAAAACGGGAAAAAGTCCGCCCTACACAGTGACTAGCAATATCGCCAACTGGCCCACAGCATGAGTAATACGCGGTCTCCACCCCTTATGTGCACAGTGTTTGTCTCTTCTTTTCTTTCTAAATGTGAAAAATTGACTGGCTGTTTGGGGCGTCCTGTGTCTTAGCACTGTGGGTGCTCTGTGCCCACTTGGCGTTACGCAACTCCGCGCGCAACTCCGCTCAGCGATCAGAGGGTGCCTACCATGTAAAGCCACATGACTCTACCTACCTACCTACCTACCTACCTACCTACCTACCTACATACATACTAGCCGCAGATATGTGGCCTTCGAGGGGGGGAGCAGGGTATAGGCGCAGGGGGCCAACAGTCGGGGGCCCTCCAGTCGCTTCGCCCTCCAACTCACTGCGCCTATACCCTGATGCCCCCTAGATGGCCACATATCTGCGGCTAACATACATACATACATACATACATACATATATACATACATACATACATTCATACATACATACATACATACATACATACATACATACATACATACATACATACATACTGATGGTCAACGATGCACTAAGTATTCGTGTTGGTCTCCTATCCTGCTTAGTTAATGCATATTTCCTTTTGAACTTTACCCATTCTTTTAGTCGTTTGAATCGTGTCATGTGTAATTTATTCATCTTTATGTTGCCCGCTTGGCTGGGCAGAGTACCACCTAAGTTTTCACTGGTTTTGCGGGACTGCGTGAGCGGCCGCTGGTGCCGTCACTGAGCGCCTTTCAAGGGCGCTAGATTGTAACGCAAGCGGGAAGCAATCTGTATGACGGGCCTGGTGGCGAAGTGGGTGTATCCGTGTCTATACTGTTTTTTTATATATTGTTTTACATCTCTTACAGTTTATATTTAGTAATAATTGTTAGGTTCCACTGCCAGTTGGTTATCGGACCGAAGGATACTTTCTAGACTTTGTGCATTTAAGGGCAGATCGTGCCAGTCGAACCCAATTCATTTCCATGTTTTATGACAAATGATATGGTTATTGCTTGTCAAATACCCCTTGTGTTTTGTTTTGTTTATTTTTTTAAAGTATGTGTTCTTGGGTACAACATGCACTGCTTTTGCTTGTATTCTTCTATATTTTGTTCACTTTTCAGTTCGCATAGCATTTTGTGCACACATACTGTCAGACCTGTTACCAGGCTGTTGCTACACTCACAAGTTCGTATCTGCTAGTCTGATGACCATCACTCGATTATTCTCGACTGATTCATTTGACTTATCTGTATTCTGATTCCCCATAAATTATGGTCTTAAATCAAACTGTTAATGGGTTACTACACAGGTTGTGTGGCGTAAATAGAAACAACCTTAATAAATTATTACAGAATCCCAACGATCTGGGAAATGCAATTTCAAAAGCTTCCTACTCCCCATATGTTGACCCCACAAACATAACTGAGTACGTTAATTCCTTTACCGAAAAGGTCTCAGTATTGAGTTTTAATGTTCAGCGTTTATATGCGAAATTTGACAAATGTATGTCATTTTTTGTTGACTTTGCCATAAATTATCTTGTATTTGATGCTATTTGTTCATATGAAAAAACATGGGTGGAAGGAGAATATCCTGACGTGTCTTTGTTTGAATTGAAAAACTATACCTCTAGTCCGTTAAAAGCAAACTGTAGCTCGCACGGCGCTTTATTAATTTACCTGCACAAGAAAATCAACGTACCCTTAGAGATTCAAATACTTCGAATCAAGATTGGGAGGATCAGTTCATCGACATATTCAGTGAGAAACGTAAACAAAAAGCTACTTTATATAATGTTTATAGGTAGCCGCGTGATAGAAACGACGATTTTCAATTATTTATTGAAGATCGCGGTCTTGTTGTGGATACATCTCATGAGCAGTCTGGCAAAAGTATCTTAGGGAATTTCAACCTTGATTTATTAGAAATTCACACGAGATAAAAAACATTCAAAATTCTAAGCTCGAATACTTAACGGATTTTCGCCAAAACTAACTCTACCTAGAAGATTTTCCGAAACGGGCAACAATAATCGACATTTATAAAAAAAATTCCCACTGTAACAAGGTATCTAAATTTGGTGTTATATTCACAAATATTTCTGACCATCTACCATATTTCATGTGTTTAGACCGAAAACTTGATCAACGAGGCCATCCGAAATTCGTTAAAATTTCAACAGAAGATGAAGCACCAATACAAAATTTCATCCATGAATTAAAAATACTGATACTTTAGGGATTCTTAATCATGATCCGAAAAACAACTTTAATCTAAATTATGATGCATTTGTAAACACATCAAGTGATGTAAAGACATACCTTTATTTTGAAAAAACATGAAATTTCACAAACATAATCACAAACGTTTTCATAGATAGTAAGAAGAGTTGTAAGATTAATCAAATTTCATGAGAATCATTACAAACAGTTAAAATACAGCAAGGTTCAACCGAATATTACACTCTCAAAATAAATCTAAAAACAATCAACGCGATATTCAATAAAAATACCAAGGAACTAAAGCTAAACTTCACAGTCAATTTTCACCGTTTAAAGGTGAGAAGAACAAAACATGGGCTGTCATACGTTTAATCCTTAATTTAAAGACAAGAGAACTGTACAGTCATGTGCATAGCTAACCCTAAATACACAGGCTGAAGTGGTCCTTTGAACTATGATATCAAGGTCACCTCTGTTTCAGACCATGATCACTGTTGCTAACATGTACATACCCTGTTGCCGATCATAAAAATACAGTAAAATTGCAGCACCACCTGTTTAACAAATTCAGGTGTAGGGGTCCCACCAAGTGTCCATATACAATTTGAAGCAATTGACTGGGCTGTTTCCGAGATTTTTTAAAAAACATTTTGACCCCCCCCCCAAAAAAAATCACTGGTCCGTGACCAAACCTAGCAGAGACCTACCACAGGAACATCCCCACAATGTGTCAAGTGAATCTGCTGGATGGTTTTGAAGAAGTTAGAAAATGTGAATTTTCATTGTAGTCCCATTCAGTTGCATAAAAAAATGCATGCATCAACCACCAAGCACTCGAATTGAAAGAAAAAAAAATTGTTAAAAATCCGGCATAACGAACAAAGTTAGAGCTAGGAGTACCTAGGAGTGTTTTTGTGGGATATCAACGCTATTGGGTGAGCGGTTTCGGAGAAGATTTTTAAAGATTTGCCTGAAAAAAAGAAAGAAAAAAAAAGGATGAAAAATTCCAAAAATTACTGGAGAATGACCATTTGAACAAAATTGGTATATACCCACCCAAGATACATTGCCACCAATTTTTAAGTGAATCTGGCTGAGGGTTTTAGAGAAGTCGTAAATGTGAATTAGCATGAAAATGCCCATTGACTTAACCTGTAATCAATGGGAAAAGTACATTTATCGATAAGTGCCCTAATTGGAAAAAAATCGTTCACAATAAAAAAATCCATAGCAGTGTCCCTTGGTAGATTTTTTTTGACGTTTTCACAAGGAATATATCCATCAAGTTTAAGCTTAACCAGAGTGACGGTTCAAGAGAAGTCGAAAATAGCGAAAACACACAAAACATCATATAAAAAAGGAAAACATTGCAGCGCCGCCAGGTGAACAACTAGGAGTACCTAGCGGTGTTCTTGTGTGATATCAAAGCAATTGGGTGAGCGGTTAGGGAGAAGTTTATTCTAAGATATGCCCCCAAAAATAACAAGAAAAAGTTCATACAAGAGGGCTGTGTGAACAGCCCATGCTGAGCAGACATACAGATCATTACACTGTGGCTCTGTGAACTTGGGAAAGGATCAAGGTCTACCATGTAGCCCTATATTAGTTTAAACATATTTCATTGCACAAAAAAAGATCAACAGGCGCATTCCTAAATGAAGATCTCTTGCAAAAACGACGATACAAACAAGAATTTCGAAGGGTGTAACTGTCAGATAACAGATAGTTGGCAAAACACAATACGTACAACTGACAGAAGGGGAGGGGTTGAAGTAGAGACCATATGGCGACTACATATGTCATGATTAAAAAAAGTTAATCTTATTTCAAGAAATAGAGGATTAAATGCGAATAAAAAGAAACATTTTTTATGTCGGGATAAAAGGAAATAAAAATGTTCATTAAAAAACCTTGTAGACCAGTTGTACTAACATGTATCAAGTTTATACCAGAACACTTGTCCTTCACAGGTAGAGGGCAAGCTTCCCAAACGTGACACAATTCATATGAGTTCATGCCTTAGGCTGACGTCTAAAACTCTTTAGCAAACACACACAAAGTCACATTAACTCCCTTTCATATGCATATCTAAAAGGTCGGAGTTCGCCCAAATATTTTCTTCTTTATTTCATGTTAGAGAAACTGGATGCATGTGGTCACTTGACCAAGTATGGCTAGTATAAATACCTGAAGGGGCCAGCTGTTCTTGGATTTTTTTCGAGTTTTTTTGGTTCTTTTTGGGGCAAAATCTTAAAAAATCTTCTCTAAAACTGCTCACCCAATTGCTTTGAAATCACACAGGAATACTTGTAGGGACCCCTTGTTCCTAAGCAGTTCATCAGGTGGCGCTGCGATTAAAAAATGATTTTTTTGTGTATTTTCGACTTCTTCTCCAGAACGGTGTGTCAGATTAAGCTGAAACTTGGTGGATATGCTCCTTGTAAAACGGTCAAATGAACATGTTCAATACGTGGAACTGCTGTGGATTTCTGATTTTAAACGATTTTTTTCGATTCGGGTACTTATCGGTGAATGCACCTCTCCTATTGATTACTATGTAAGTAAATGGGCATTGTAATGCCTTTTCACCTTTTCAAATTCTTCTCTGAAACTATCATTTAGATTGAATTCAAACTTGATAGCAATGTACCTTGGGTGGGTCTGTACTACGTTTGTGCAAATTGCCATGCTCCAGCAATTTTTGTAATTTTTTTAATGATTATTATTTTCATTTGGCAAATCTTACAAAATCTTCTCTGAAACCGCTCACCTGATTGCTTTGACATCACACAGGGACACTCCGGGAGATTGCTAGTTCTTAACCTCTCCACCCGGTGGCATTGCGATTTTATTCTATTTTTTTTATGTTTTTGTGTATGTTTGCTATTTTCGACCTCTTCTCCAAAATCGTCAGCCAGATTGACTTCAAACTTGGTGGCAATGTACCTTGGGTAGGCTTCTATATTTGCTCAAATTGTCATGCTGCATTGATTTTTGCATGTGTTATGAAAATCTTTTCTTCCTTTGGGGGGCAAATTTTGAAAAATCACAAGGGTATATGTGCATGTCAGCTGAGTGCAGGGCTATCACAGTCCTCAAGTTTGATCAATACAGTGATATTCCAGAAACACACCTGGATAAACAATCCACCCCATAAAATTTTCAGTTTTAACCCGTTTTGAGCTTATCTTACACCTGTGGGGCCATAATATCTTATCAATTTTAGATCACGTGTATTCCCCTGATCTGTTTTGGGACTGGGGATACACTAAGTTTGGGGCTAAACTAGATTTGGGGCTGATGCGCGGGAGGGAGGAATACTTGTGCAATGTATGTTTACGTTTTTTTGGTATACAATGGGAATTTGTGCACTCAGAGCCCCTTTGTTGTTCTGTTTCGGTGACATTTTACGATTTTAAACAATGCAATACAATGCGATACTATGCAACACGACACCATATAGGTCAATTACAACGCATCATCATAATACAACAAAGTTCAACACGTTAATGACATAGATTTTGTAACTTTGTATTAATCTGTTTTGTTTCATTTAAAAACAAAAATTACGCTTGGCATCTTTGTATGAAATCAATCAATCTAACATCAAAACGAGCTTATAAGACCGTAGCTCAATAAGTGCTACCCGGGATATGGTCACCCTTTTTCCATGCTCATGGTATGACATATATAACGAGATTTTCCCAGGACAAAGCACCCTGTGTTATGGTCTTCATGTATTATTGATTGTATACAGCACAGCCTGCCTGTCAACGTGCATGACCGTGCAGGGCACACAAGGCAGACCAAAGATTATTTAATGTACTTAGATACCGGGCATCACTATTGTTTACTAACACATCGGTCTTGTGGCAGAATTATATCTCTACATGAAACATACTAGGTTACAATCCAGTAGTATATTAAATGATCAGTATGCAAAAAACTCGTCATGAACTTTCCCTATGTGTGAGTAGTCTATGGTTATGCGATAAAATCCCACACCGGCGAAAGGGCGGGCACCAATGTACCACCCGGAGTGCACTACAATTTAAAACAGTGGTTACCATGGGTATAACAGGGTGAATTGGTAAAGAAGTCGACCATCGAAATACGAACCTACACCAAGAAAAGCAATTGTTAACAATTAGTTAATCAATTTTAAATAACACGTACCCTGAAATCGGCTTCTGGTACAGTGCCCATTGCCAAGAGCTCTTCAATATGTTTGTCCATGTCTGTTCCTGACGAGGGCGGCATTTTGAGCCTTCATGTATGTTGCCACTGTACCGTTATTCTGGGAGAAATTTCAGCGGGTCAACGTCATCTGTGTACATTTCATATGGCGGGATTTCCTGGAAATGGAGCTTGACTCAGTTTGCATGCTTAGTTTCGGTTTCGATATCAATCCAAGATGGTGCGATTTTCGTTACGCTTTCTTTTTGGCAGACACATTGCCTGATACAGCATTTTGAGAATCAGGGTTTTGAGTACAGTAATTAGTCCCAAAATCGTAAATCGGCAACGGTTTATGGTCTTTTCTTCATATGTATACCCAGTACTGTCAATCGGCTCAGGAAAATATACCGGGTGCAGTCATTTTTCGATGAGTAAGTAATGTGGGCATCAGGTGCTGAGTACAATAATAAGTCCAGAAAGGCTTAATCGGCAACTGTTTATGGCCGGCTGGCATACTATGACGATATATTCATATATACTATTTACGTATACCCAGTGCTTGTCAGTCGGCTCAGTTATACATGCTGGGAGCAGATATTTTTTGCCTTATAAAGCATTTTGAGGATCAGGGTGCTGAATACTATAATGAGCCCGAAAAGGAATAAATCGGCAAGTGATTATGGCTGGCTGGCATATTATGACAAGATATTTAAGTATACTTAATATGTACAGCCAATACTTGTCATTGGCCTCAGACAAACATGCTAGTAGCAGTCATAATTTGATTAGTAAACAATGTGAGAATCTGGGTGCTGAGTACAATAATGCGTCTGAAAAGAATTAATCGGCATCTGTTTATGGCTGGCTAGCATATTATGACAAGATGTTCATATGTATTATATATGTATACCCAATACCTGTAAATAGGATCAGCCAAGCATGCTGGGAGCAGTCATTATTTGACTAAGAAAGCATCGTGAAAATCAGGGCGTTGAGTACAATTGTTATTCCGATAGGGGACAATCGGGAACTGTTTATGGCCGGCTAGCATGTTATGACAAGATACTCATACACATTATTTAGGCCTGCTCAGTACCTGTTAATCAGCTCGGGCAAACATGCTGGGAGCAGTCATTATTTAAACAGTAAGCAACATCAAAATCAGGGTGCTGAGTACAATTAGGAATGCAAACAGCTTTAATCAGCAACTGTTTAAGGCCAGCTGCCAAATTTTGACAATAAATATATATATATATATATATATATATATACACACACACACACATATATATATATACATATATATATGTATATATATAAATATATATATATGTGTGTATATATATATATTTATTTATGTGTGTCTGAGTATATATATATATATATATATATATATATATATATATATATATATATACTCAGTACCTGTCAACCGTGTCAGGAAAACATGCAAGGAGCAGTCATTTTTTCATTATAAAGCATTGTGAGAATGAGGGTGCAGAATACAGAAATGAGTCCGAAAGGGGTTAATTGGCAACTGTTTATGGCCAGCTGCTTTGACGAGGTACTCAAATATACATGTATATATTTCCAGTAATTGTCAATTGGCAGAGGCAATATGCTGGAAGCGATCATTATTTCAGTTATAAAGCGCTGTGAGAATCAGAGTGTTGAGTACAAAAATGAATCCAAAAAGGGTGAATCGGTAACCGTTTATGGCCGGTTGGCATATTAATTATTTGCTTCATAAAGCATTGTGATAATCAGGGTGTTGAATACAATAAAGAGCATGAAAAGGGTTAATCGGTAGGTTTATCGAGTAGGGGTCGCTGGCATGTTATGACAAGGTATTGAAATGTGTTTGTATGTGTGCCAAGAACTTGTCATTTGACTCTGGCAACCATGCTGGGAACAGTCATTATTTGAACAGTAAGCAATGTAAGAATCAGTGTGCAAAGTACAATAATGCGTTCTAAAATAGTTCATTGGCAACTGTTAATAGCCGGTTGGCATATAAAGATAAGATATTCATATATATCATATATTTATGCCCACGACTTGTCAATTGGGTCAGGCAAACATGCCGGGGGCAGTCATTTTTTTATTTGTATGCAATATGAATATCAGGGTGCTGAGTACAATAATGAATATAAATGGGGTTAATTGGCAACTGTTTATGGCCGGCGAGCATATCACGACAAGATATTTTTTATAAATATATATACTACATATGTATACCCAATACTTGTCAATTAGCTTAAGCAAACACACTGGGGGCAGTCTTTTTCATTGTTAAGCGTTGTGAGAATCAGGGCGCTCAGTACAATAATGTGTCCAAAAAGGGTAAATTTGCAACTATTTATGGGCGGCTGGTATATTATGACGAGATACTCAAATGTACTATACATTTATAACCAGTACCTGTAAGACGGCTCAGACAAACATGCTGGGAGCAATCATTATATGACTTATAATGCATTGTGAGAATCAGAGTTTTGTGTACAATAATGGGTCCCTAAAGGGTTGATCAGCAACTGTTTATGACCGATTGGCATATTATGTCCAGATATAGATATATACTATGTAAGTATAACCCAGCACTTGTCAACCGGCTTAGTCCAAATGCTGGGAGCAGCCATAATTTGACTCATAAAGCATTGTGAGAATCAGGGTGTTGAGTGCAGTAATGTGTTCGTAAAGGGTTAATTGCCAACTGTTTATTGCCGGCTATCACATTATGACAAGATATTCTTATGTACTTTAAATGTATAGCCAGAACTTGTGAATCGGCGCAGGTAAACATGCTCGAAGCAGTCATAATTTGATTAGTAAGCAATCTGAGCACCAGCCTGCTGAGAACACAACAATAAGTCTGGAAAGGATCAATCAGCAACTGTTTATGGTCGGCTGGCATATTATGACGAGGCATTCATATACGCTATATTTGCATATCCAGTGCTTGTCACTCGGGTCAGTAAAACATGCTGGGAGCAATCATTTTTCTGCTTTATGAAGCATTGTGAGGATCAGTTTGAGGAGTACAATAATGAGCCTGAAAAGGGATCATCATAAATTGTTTATGTCTGCCTGGCATTTTATGACAATATATTCAAAATACTATATATGTATGCCCAGTACCTGTCAATTGGCTCAGGCAAATGTGCTTGGAGCAGTCATTATTTGAATTATAATGCATCGTGACAATCAGGGTGTTATGAAAAATGATGACTCGAAAATAAGAGAACCGATAAGATGTTTTGGCTGGCTGGCATATTACAACAATATATTCATATATACTTTATATATGAATGCCAAGTACTTGTCAATCGGCTCAGGCATACGTGCCGGCAGCAGTCATATATATATATATATATATATATATATATATATATATATATATATATATATATATATATATATATATATATATATATATATATATAGTATATCTAAATGTCTTGTTATAATGTGCCAGCCGGCCATAAATGGTTGCCTGGTTGAGCCTTTTCAGACTCTTTCTTGCACTAAATACCCTGCTTATCACATTACTTTATAAGTCAAATAACGACTGCTCCCAGGATGCTTGCCTGAACCGATTGATAAGTAATAGGCATACATATATAGTATATATGAATATCTAATTATGATATGCGAACCGGTCATTAACAGTTGCCGATTAACCATTTCCAGACTATTTATTGTGCTCAACACCCTGATTCTCACATAGCTTAATAAGTCAAATAATGACTGCTCCCAGCATGTTTGCCTGAGTCGATATGCAAGCACTGAGCATACATATATAGTATATACGAATAGCTTGTCATAATATGCCAGCTGGCCAGTAAGAATTGCTGATTAACCCTTTGCGGACTAATTATTGTTCTCAGAACCTTGATTCTCACATTATTTACTAATTAAATAATGACTGCGCCCAGCATGTTTGCTCGACCCCATTTCCAAGAACTGGTCATACATACATAGTGTTTTTGAATATCTTGTCATAATATGCCAGCCGGCCATAAACAGTTGGCGATTTACCCTTTTCGGACTCATTATTGTGTTCAACTCCCTGGTTATCATATATAATTAAATAATGACAGCTCTCAGCATGTTTGTCTGAGCCTATTTACAAGCACTGGGCATATATATATATATATATATATATATATATATATATATATATATATATATATATATAGTATATATTAATACCTTTTTCATAATTTGCTAGCTGGCCGTAATCAGTTACTGATTAACCCTTTTCAGCTCATAATTTCCTTCTCTGATTAAAAGTTACATATGATAGGTAATGTAAGCTTTACTGTTGTACCATTTTTCAAATATGAAAATAGGAAATAGGTTCTGTTTTTTCTTTACCGCTTTGGTAAGTTATGAATAGAAAATCGGTTTGTTTTCCGTTCGCCATGCTTGTAAGGTAAGAATACAAAATAGGCATCCTACTTTTTTCAGTTTTCCCAACTTACTTTTTGTGACTGGGTAAACAAAGTAACGGCAATCACCTTGATTGATCACATGGGCCATTTCTTCAATATCGGATATCGGATTGAAATATCCGATACCGATGTCTTGCATCTCAGTTTTATAGGCATCCCTGTGTAGACGTTCGAAATTTTAAAAAGTTATGTTAAGACAAAGAAAATGACACAGAGTCTAGTTCACCTCTTCAAAAAGAATTGTCAATTCATGAAATATCCCTATCCCAATATGATTTGGTAGATTGTGTCATCTTTGATGCGCTCAAATATGAAATTAAAGTGTATCGTCATTGTTTTGCATACGTATAGTCGTGTTTATTGCGTAAATCACTCTAGCGTCTTGTAGTCTGTACTTGTACTTCGTCGACCACGGATGAATTTTCCTTGTTCCTGTGACGTAGTTGCCTGTCCGGTATGTCTTGTTCATTGCCCATTCATGGGTGCTTAAACCCCTTTGACCGAAGGTATATAAAAAGAGCCGTTCCCCACAAGCGGGAGCGCTGGAAGAATGAAGACGGGCGTTACACTAGCTTTCACGGAGTCCTTTCTCGTACCGTACGTGAACGATCATTGCCTACGTGTCATAGCATTGAGCATGGTGTAAGTTCATTGCAGTTTTGCCAATTTTTGAATTTGCTGATATTTTCTTATCAGAACGAAATATGAATATATGTTCGTCATGTTCTTTCTAGCCTTTCATTATGGACGTACACGCCTGGGATACGGAGTTTCCCTCGGTTTTCACTCCTGCCACTTGCTGTTGCGAGTCACTATATGTAGGATAGGCCGCCAAATTTCCATGTAAGATATTTTTATATATAATATGATGTCTTGTGCAATATTTTACGCCGCGCTTGTAAAGTTACTTACACCGCGCTTGTAAGTTCAATTAATGCGCTGATATATATATATATATATATAAATATATATATAAATATATATATATATAAATATATATATAAATATAAATATAAATATATATATATAAATATATATATATACAAATATATATATGTGTAAACTTGCGCACATTTATAGTTTCATGCGTGCAATAAAGCTTATGATTCATCTTAAATGAGGTCTTGATTCAGTGGTAAAAAATATGTGAAATAGCACGTAATATTGTATACGGGTGTATGTATTTCAAGTACGAAGAAAGTAATATCGTATCAGCGAAACGGATGAATATTATTTGATATGAATGGTGCAATGGCAAATATATAACAAAATGCTTTTGAAATTTTAAATGTTGAATATGATCATGAGAATTAATGATATGAAATAATTATATATGTGTGTATGTGTCTTAGCACAAACTGTTATATCTGCGGTAAGTGCCATGGCGTGAAAATTATGCAGGTTTGAATAACGCATCTCTAATAAATTTATGAATCAAACGAAAATAATGTAAATGAGTAAATGTATTATTACGCGTCAAAGTACGTTGAAAAGATCAAAATTATCTGAATCTACGCGATGATAAAGTGCTTTTCATAAATGTTAAGTGTAAATTATCGCATATTAAATATTTCTCGTTAAAAGTCAGAGAAAAGGTAATGAGTAATGTTACGCGAATTATTGTAATTGCTTTAAGAGTTGTCAGATATTAAAATGTTAGTAAAAAGTTTATATGCAATTTCAGTTCAATGGAAGTCACGGACGTGTGCTAAAGTGCGAAGACACATTCCTACCGTGTACCAGGGACAGAGAGGTCCCTGACTGGAAAATGGTTCTTCTTGTCCGTAATAAACACACACAAAAAAAAAAAAAAAAAGAAAAAAAAAATTAAGCAAAGATTTTTTTTGTGCACCATAGTCGGATTTCAAAGCACTCAAGTCAAGATTTTACAATCTTGAAGCATGCTGAAACCTTCCTCTTGAATTTTCTATGCTTCCCTTCCCTTTCAAATCTTATAAGGTCATGATTTTGCATCTGGCAGTTGCGAGCTTTTGTTGTATTTAAAGTCGACAGAACACAGGCTCATCTCACCGCCTCGCTTTAAGATGGAACGAGTAACATTTTATTGTTTAAGGATTTAACTATAAATTGGGGAGGTTCTTCAAGGGGTTTAACTATATTTTTGGAGGCCTTGCAAATTAAAGCCCGGCTGTGAGGGCACCGCAAATCTGTGCGTGACCTTCCAACGATCGGTCAGGGACGCTTGCCATGCCCTCCAAGCCAGGCTTTATAAATTTAGAATATAGTTAAACCCCATTCTATTCCAACGACAATAACAATGGCTTTGCCAAATTTCCGTGGAATTACATGGGCTCCTTGCAGCTAAAAGCAGTTCCTGGGATTTGTGGAATTTCAATCACGTAACTGTAGGGCTTTGTTGCAAATTCTAGACTAAACAGAAAGGCGTGGATAATCTCTCATGACTCGCAGATTGCATCAAGCTCAAATTTACTTCAAATGTACCTTGACACCCTTTCTTGACTAATACCATTTTGGTGACCTGAACCTCGTTTTAAAGGTCACATAACTGATGTTGGTGCACGTTGGGGGGGGGGGGGGGGCAACCTGATGGTGACTTTTGTTGAAGCCAGCAATAATCAGCAACCCTTGCTATGAGTTGACGTACAGCAGGGCACCAGTGCCATTGAATCTGTTGTGTGTGTATGTGTGTGTGTGTGTGTGTGTGTGTGTATAGGTGTGTGTTCTGCTATGATCATTTTCTGTAAGCTTGCAAGACACCAATAACAAACGAAGACAACAATAACATCATCTTTCTTCATAGCGTTTAAAATCAAGAAACTGCACTTTTGACTAGTTTTGTTTTATAAAGTCCAGGTAGGCGGTAAGACGCGTGTAGACACTGGGGTATTCAGGCAGGCAGCTGATTTCCCTGGTGGCGACGTTGTGTGACCTCAAACCAGCTACCTTCCAGACACCATTTATCTTGCACTGCAGGGGGCCACCACAGTCACCCTGTTATGAAAGCAAAGAAAACGTAGGTAGATACACTGTGTGCTTGTTTCCTTTTTCCACAAGTTACCATCTAGTTGTTGCGTATAGCCAAAATGGAAAATTAAACTAATTTAGCTTCACTGCCATGTCAGTTAGCTGAGTTGTTGATACTACTTTTTTACCTTGGTCTATACGTATGCATTTCACAATATTGCTTTATCCAAACACACCATATCAACAAGCAATTAGAAACGCAAACTCTATTCAATGCCCAATTTGCGTGCAAGAAGAATGAAACAGAAAGTTTATTTCTCGGAATCGCATCAAAGGCACAGTTCAGATTCAAGAAAACAAATTTTTACATGAACAAAAACTATAAACGATAATATAATACTGTTGAAGACAAAACACCATTTGTGTTGCATCTACCAACAAGGTTATACTGTTTTTGGCCTTTGCAGAAATATGGTGGAAAAAGCCAACCTGCAGCCGGAAAGCTCAGGAATATAATGTAATGTGTTTTGATTTTCATCAAAAAATTGGAAAGACAAACATCATTTCTACATCAAGGGCTTCTGCAAGAACAACTTGTAGAATTAATATTACAATAAATGGAAAACATTTATACACTCCCAACTTTTCACCATTTTGAGGGCTTGGACAGTATTTCCCAATCGCCCTGTTCAAAAGACTTGTTCAACAAATGTTTGGTACTTATGTTTATGTAACGTAACCATTTTACAATATCAGGCTAAGAACAGTTCCTATCATTTATGCGAGCGAGTACACCGTCTGTTAAAACATGTTTTGTGGTGTATGCCCGATACCAGGGATGAGCACACGTTTACATGGTTTGCAAATCTCCACTCACAAATGCAAGTAAAAATAGGGTAGGAGTGGAGGGGCAGAGGGAGTTTAATAGTTTAAAAAGTGTGTACGCACCCTGCATGATGCGAGTTCACCATGGCCAAACACACACAACATTTTGTCTGTGACATGTTTCCACTTGTCAGGCATCTTATTATTACAGTCTGTAGTTGTGATGGCAGCCATTTTGGCTTCGTAAAGCTTCTTTGGCATCACCATTTTAGTTCCATCTATGAAAAAGAAATGATAACGTGGAACTGTATTGGATCCCCAAAAGGTGTACGTTGCCCAGACCCTAACAATTGCACAAAATCTACGGTGATCTTGTACGCAGCTTGCATGTTCATCTGACAAGACAAGTTGTTAAATTGAGATGGTGGTAACATGCGGTGTCAAAAAGACCAAATTCTCAGAAATAACAAAATAGTTAATACCGTCTGACCTTACTTCTTGAGAGACTCATCAAGGATACTGCCTACATCCTTTCATGGTTGCAGCCAATTTGTTAATTTATTTCTTCATTTGCTTATTCTGACATCTCTAAGATCTAGTGTGACCAAAGGACCTTCCAACAATGCAAAAATCATTCTGTTTAAGAAATTAAAATAATCTTATCATAATCACGGTATGCTTACTGGTCAAGCCGAAGCCAGTGATCCAGCACTCTTTGCTGATAAAATCTTCACCGGCATTTGGGAGTGTGCCAAATTGGACGTACTGGTTTGTTTTAACGGCTTCCTTTAAGTGAACAGTAGCAATATCGTTGGGGTGGTCTCTACGACAGCACTTGTAATCTGGATGCTGCAAAGGTAAAGCAAGGATAAATCTAGGCTCTGTAGTCTCATTGAACC
Organism: Hermodice carunculata; assembly: GCA_964020975.1. NCBI lineage: Eukaryota > Metazoa > Annelida > Polychaeta > Eunicida > Amphinomidae > Hermodice > Hermodice carunculata. Next base: position 78,767,062 of record OZ026613.1, on the reverse strand, counting down.
TGCGCAAATACAACTGTGTCAAAGCGGTGAATACGTACGTCCAACCGAGCGGGCAACACTCAGAACTGATGTTATTGATTATTGTGGGCCATGGGAACATATCAGGCTGCTGATTGACTGACTGCCTGTATTGGAGATTGCATTTCTTGTTCTTTCGTCATAAAGGGCTACAGATATTCCAATACACATATACATAAAATGAAAATCGTAAAACATAGAAACTGTTACAGTATATATACAGCCGTTGTGTCATTTAAACGTATTGTTATTGATACCTTTATGTGAATTCGTGATATCCCTAAATCGTTTAAGATATCCGTTAATAGCTGGTGGTTTCTCCAAGCGTGTGTCTGGTGAGATAGCAATGACTTATTTTCATATATATCTATGAATAAATTACACACATTTATATACATATATATATATATATATATATATATATATATATATATATATATATATGTATGTATAATTCGTTTTGATGGAATAGCTTGATGACAGGCCTTACGATTAGCCATATCTATGAACAATTTTGCGACATTGCTAAATAAGTAACTGGTGCATATTTGGTGATGGGCATGTTGGAATTGGAGCATACGAGAAGCCACAGAAACAAACCGTTATTCACAGTAACCCATTCGATATGCTGGAAGGTCGCACATACCACATAAAAGTACTAACACTTTCAGAAAGTTTCACTGTTCAATAATCACTCCAACGTCTACTGGTAATAATATGCATATAATGGATACGGAAGTAACTTTTGTGGCATTGCCTAACGAGTTAAAGATACTGCCAAAGGATTTAGAAAAATCTGTAAATGTGTTTAGCAACAAAAAAAAAATTATATAGAGATATCAGTAAATTATTTCGCAAAGATCTCTTATTCATTTAGTGATATCCCTAAATGCATTGGCGATAACGCTAAAATACTTTGGTAGCAATGTCATTATGCCATTTATTAGTAACATATTACTAAATGACAAATAAAATGTATGAATTAATAGAGAAAATCCTCTAAACGTTATATATATATATATATATATATATATATATATATATATATGTATGTATGTATAAACCATTGCTGGTCCCGGTTACCCAGTTTACTGGTAATGCAAATAGTTCATGTCCAATGGGCGTAGAAGATCTGTCTATTATCAGAATTCTCCTCTTCTTGTGGTCATCAGGTATTACAGGAAAATCGCAAAAGACCTTTGCCGGTTATAACATGTCCAATGTGATGTGGACACCACATCCACGAAATGTATACATACATCTCATTGAACCCATCATCGTACGACAACAATTCATTACTAATTTCATTTTAATATCCCCCAGTGAGCGTAACATGGGCTTATGTCCATGCTTATGGCGTAATTCAAAGAATATAAACATTTATTTTTAAGAGTCAAAAGTACTCAATTGATCGTAAAACTTATGTATTTTTACTTCATATGATCGTTGGCATCTGTTCAATCCAGCGATTCAAATGCTTACCCTTCCTTGAAGCCAATTGGCAAAAGTTAAACTTCAGCTATGTTTGTGATCAAAGAGTATGGATGTAAAGGTCATTATAATATCTCCTTTTTATAAATACTGCATAGTTGCCAAAGACCAGATTTTGAAACTACAGATCAAAACTATTTTTCGAGTGGTTCTGGCAAGGATAAGGCAACACTGGGAGTGATACATTGTTTTCTCTTATTAGTGTCACAGCGTGCCACAAGAACAAAGAGGCATACTAAAACTCACACAATATTCAACTTTATCCTGGCAACAGCAATTAGCAGGTAAAGCCTCAAAAATAGTATAAGGTTTATGGAACATGGCATATATTGGTTATTCCAAGGTTTCTCGAGTTGTAAATAACTTATGTCCAGCATTATGGCTCGTGAGGTAAGTATCTTCACCACTCTTGCACCATGGAATAACCAGTATTTCTAATATGTTACACAAATACATGTATCAAACTCAACTTACATATGTGAATTCAAGACCAAAAGGGTGAAGGAAAGAATACAGCCAGTTAATTCCACATTTACTAAAAGTATTAGTCACAAAATATCTTGAATTCTAATAGCAATAAATGATTCAAAGTAAAGAAGATTTTGGGAGTCTGATCGCTAATTCCCCAACTTGGTGCAGCTAGTGTCCTGTCCTTACCAATAAGTTTTCGCATCAATTCGCCAAACGTACATACGTGTAATAAGATGTTTCCATGATTGTTTCCCACATGCTTATCCCAATCTTATTTCATCTGAATCAATGAAAGGAACATTTTAATCGTATTTACTTGTAGGTGCAGACTCCTGATCCTTTTTTACTCCAAGTTTATTCAGGGGAAGATTCGCCTAGTGGCAGCGCCTTCTAAGTTTTATGATATAGTTATACAATACATCCCTAGTAACCATATAGCATTTAGATTGAGTTTTGCATGACTACTCCACCCTGTGTTTGAAACGCGACGTCTATTCAACCTACCTACAATTTGAAAGTAAATCTTAACAAACGTGGGTTTCTAAAAAAAAAAAATGAATCAGCGTGCAAAATTTCTTTACTCTAGCTTTTTTTTATATCAAATTTTCCCAATATTGATTTGACCTGAAAGTGCATTTTGTCAACAGGGCTGTTGTTTTTTCGTCATTCATTATTTTGGGCATCAACATCATTTTCGTTTAGTCTCTAAGTTTTATGTGGGCCGACCTTATTTATATGATATACTTACTATGATATTTTTTGCGACGCCTATGATCTGTTCGTGGTTACCATCGCCGCTTCGGTCAGAGATTCCCGATTTGTAACGATAGTATTTTGGATTATCCCTGCACAAAAGCACAAAATATTGTAACGTTCAATGTATCGAAGAACCATGTAAAACATAAGGATCAAACACCTTCAATGATTGCCTTCAAAGCAGGCCTAAGCTGTGTGTTATATCCACTTTGCAACTGTGGTAGAGATGACTCGAAACTTAGTATGTTCTGGAGGCAACTTCTTGAGTTTAAACCTAACAGGACTGAAAATACATAATCTTCTTGTCGAAACTTAGCTACACGGTCTATTTGTCCGTACAGACAACAGCTACACACAGATAGCCACAATATTTAATAAATGGCGAATTGAATTCAAGTTTAAATGTATTTCTTTATTATTCTGGATTGCTTAATGGCACATCAAGGTACTTAAGAGTTGGCTCTCCAGAGTTAATGTAGGGTCTCCTGGTTAAAAAAGTCCCTGTCAGCCAAGGACCCCCTTTGATGTCCTTACATAGGTCCATATATACAGTGAGCTGCAGTAATAGCTTTCTTTGCACCAATAAGAACAGCACCACAGTGGTGGACCCAGCCTGATGAATGTATCCTTTCCACGGTAAGGTACCAAGGCCACCGGCCTTTTTCAGCAACTCTGCCTCCAACGATGGATGGCAAGCTGGAGACAGGTCCAAATTTGTTAACACTGAAGTCCGCAGATGGACGCCCTTCGGCTTTAAAAACAATGACGAAAGACCAAAGAAAATATCTCAACTAGTGCGAAACCATTAAACAATTTGAAATTCAATTGACTTGAGTTGAATTAAATTGAATTCAATGGAATTGATTGATTGATTGATTGAGGGATTGATTGATCAATTGATTGATTGAGTTTGAATGAACCGAATTAAATTGAATTGGACGGTGTTCTTTCGTACACTGCAAAATTCTCCTGATGCCACTGACAAATCTCTTTTCAATAAACTTGTACATGTCACAGTGTGAAAAAACCTTTGTTGGCCTATTATGATTTTCTGAGTGCGCCTGACACACCTTCGATAAGTGTCATTTGCCTTTTTCAAAAATTAATACATAAACTTTATTTTAAGGACAGGTAAGACACCAAAAATAAATTCCACTTTAGGACATCCTAACTCAAACTGTATTTGCGTTAGGATAACATATCATATGTGTGTGTAATCGTCATACTCCAAAGAATTTATATGGCCCGTCTTTGGGTGTCTGTGATGTTAATTGTTGAATAAACAATTGAAAGTTGACCGCAAAGCATCCACCCCATAAATGTCGATATAAGTCACTAATTTTTTGTGATAAATTCATAATTACACTTGCATCTTAATCCTGACATATGGGCAACAAAAAAAGATCCTACGACTTTTCATGTTTGGTTTCGTTTTTCTGTTATCCATCCTCAAAGTTTGACGTTTCAATTTTCCCTTTGATTTTCAGGATGTTCATTTTCTTCATTTCATAGAAAAAGAACGAAGCGAAATTTTGAAAATCGCTGATTTTTTTTGCAGTTCAGACAGTACAGAATCAAAAGTCGTTAACCGGATTAAATTTCGCCCTGCCGTTTCTTGGAATAACCATTCTTATGTGGGGTTCTCGTCCTATTATCCTTTCTGAGAAAACAAGCTTCAAAGGCCTTTGATGTTGATCATTTGCCTCTGGAACAATACCATTTACTTAAGTTGAGCTGATATTTGTACAAAACGTAGAAAACACCGTCCCTTAACATTTGGGGAGGTTGTCAATCAATTTTTGGCCAATCACATGAATAAAAGAGCTTTTGAAGTACAGAAAGCATTATTCAGCGATCTGTCAAACGGCGACATCGACAGTCTGGTTTCAAAGCGTGACGTCATTGAGGCGGCCCTTCGGGCCCCGTGACCTCAAGCCTGGCAACGAAAGTTGTGTTGCCTTGCTTCGGTGGGCGGCCTACGGCCGCTCGTGGTCTGTGCACGGATGGCGGGTTTGGTCTTCCGCCCCCTACCTCTTCATCCCGTTTTTAGGGATAATATTTTATTGTATTTACGCCTATCTGGATACTTTATGTAGTTAGCTTGTTAGACTTGGCTGTACACAAGACACTTAGTTAGCTTGTCATTATTTTGTGGTAATTTTTTGCCAATGAGTTTCAATTCTCCTTGCAACCTGAATTTTGTAACGTTATTTTGTGTGTTTTCTCTGCTGTTTACGTTTATGGTTATTTCGATGTGTTTATTTGCACTTTTATTTCCTGATCCCTGGGTTTCGATAAAACATTATCATGTACATGGGTATTGTTGATTAAAGTGTCAGTTTTGTCCCCGCCTGTCTTTGGTGTGCAGGACCACCGGGGTAATCCATCGCGGCACGGCCTTTAAAGGGACATCGTCAGATGATTGCCGCTCCTCTTGAACATTTAAAGTCTCCCTTCGTTAGAACACAAAATAAGCAAGATAACCACTAAGGCTATGATATGTTAGCATGTTTGCATCTTTTCCCTGCCCACAAACATACTTTCGGCAAGTCGCCTTTTTTCGCATTGGCGCCCCGATACCACTCTCCTTTTGCCATGGACCGTTGCTACCTGCAGCCACGTGACAGGCTGTTAAGTATGATTGACGGGTGCCATTGTTCCGTTTGGCGGTTGAAAACCAGAATAATGACACATGGACGTTCGGATGTCCACATGCTTGTGTGGTTTTGGGCGTTTTTCTCATATTTCTACAGTAGTTAAAAGCTTGAAATTTTGACAACTAATAGAAAGGACATTCATCTTGTAAAAACCGTGAAAATCTCAAAATCGGCCATGCAAAGGTTTTTGGTGTCTTACCAGTCCTTAATGTAAGAGTAAACTGCACATTTAAAGAATAGAACACATGTTTTTTGTCGTAGACAAAGGAAAAAAGGGCCATCTCGAGACCGCAACGCTGTAAGTTCATCACAATGGGGCAGCTTTTTATATTATATTTGTATCTATTCCAGCCAGAGCCACGTCCTTGCAGTTATACCATATTCCGCAGTCCGACCTCTCTACGCTCCATTAGCCAACATGTCACTGTCTCACCTGTATGCATATGGAAGTACTTTTGTCACGTTCTTCTGTAGAATTTTGACATAGGCTCTATCAGGCCAAATAAATTTATGAATCTTCAGCGGGTACCTTCTCAGAACATGTTTCGGAGCCCGTACCTGTACATGTCTCTCTGAGTAGTGGTTCTTTCTTTAAGCTAAATATACTGCACAACTACTCACATTATAATGTATAAATATGAACGTGGCACATGATGAATTAGCTAAATAAGTGAAGTTTTGCTTTTAAATGCAGAGCTTAAATATGAATGCAGAATATCTATCAAACCAAACATAATTAATTAATAGTATAGAACAAGCTCAGATAAGAATATGTGACTTACCCCTGAACTTCTATGTACCCTTTCAAGCTGGGTCGGACACATTGGTCCACTAATTTGCCAGTGTAAAATTGAGGTAGAAACAAACTGGGGTTATATATTCAATCCCAATGATTATAAAATAAACAGTTACAGCCAGACACCTGTGTAAACCTGGGAAATACATAACAAGTACTGTATCAATGGACAGGCTGTAAGAGGAATGAAAAACAACTAACACTTACTCCTCACTAAGAAAGTCCCCAAGAAATCTAGTTCTATTTAGTTATAAACTCTCAGTTTATGTTTCAAAAGAATAAATCAAATTTATAATAAATGACTGAATACTGCCAATATCTGGCTAAGTGCCTGGAACAGCCTTTGGCTGACTCCCGGCCCTGGAGGTAATGTATGTATGTATGTATGTATGTATGTATATATATATATATATATATATATATATATATATATATATATATATATATATATATATATATATACATATATGTGTTTATGTGTGTTTGTGTGTGTGTATGTGTACGAACCCGTGGCATTAGGTAAATTTGTTGTGCTTAACGTGAATAGCGGCTTACCCCTCATGAATGCACACGTTACCAAAGCCAGGAGGAGCTTCATGATTCACCACTTGTGCAATGCTAGAGCATAGTAGAGTATCCCAACCTAGTGCTTAAATACTACAGTTTCATCAGCTGACAAAATGTTGATATAGTTCATTCACCTGCAAGTTTTATTTATCATCGAACCCCATATATTCTTACTTAGCCAATGTAACAATCAATTATATCTGCAGTCCTTGACCTTAATAGGTGTACATGCAGCCCTTATATGGGGCACAAAGCCCTACCTTCTGCGAGAAAGTCCACATAAGGGCCGATTAAATGGAAAGCCATTTATTGTTTCTTAGAAATTGGTTGAATTGATGTGAACAAATATCTGGCTGCCTTCACTTACGACACACCAATGCGGCAATGCGCATGCACCCTTTAAACAGCATCTTAAAAAATCTTTTTCGAAGTTTTGAATATAAATAGGTAACATATGTCCCATCCATATCGTCTTCTAGGCTGGCACCTTTTGTTAATAAAGCAAATTCGGATTTCCTTCCTACCCCGCCCCCTCCCTTCAGCTCAAGGTCCCAAGCGGCATCAGTTAATATGAAAACATTTACATCATGTTGGAATTCATTGAACAAAACTTTTGACATATTTATTAATTTTAGCTCTTTCAAGGAACACAGAAATCTTTGCTAACAAGCTTATTTTATTTTCATATATATGTCTACGACCCAAACCAGATATTCCGCTTGTTATCTAACTTCTTTAAAATGACCTGTCATGGTCTTATAAGTTCGAATATTTACTTTTATTGTATACATCAGTAAACTTAGAAAGAAAAAGAGTGACGGAAAAAAGTAAGAAAGAAGGAAAAGAAAGAAAAGAAAGAAGGAAGGAAAATGAAAGGAAGAAGAGAGAAAAAGAATAGAAGAACGAAAGAAGGAAAGAAAGAAAAAGCAAGAAGAAAGAAGGAAGGAAAATGAAAGGAAGAAGAGAGAAAAAGAATGGAAGAAGGAAAGAAGGAAAGAAAGAAAAAGAAAGAAGGAAGAAAGAAAGAAAGAAAGATTTTACTTTAAACGTGAGTGAACCTGTCAGGTTTAGGTCTTAACCCGGAAATTTTAGAATTTTGTATGTGTTTGCCGTACGTGCATGCAATAAAATTTGAATGGAATTTGAAAGTTTGAATTTATGCTGACCAGGAATTTTTTTGTAAATTAAGATATTGAATTCTCCAAATGTGTCATACATACACTTGTCAATCCAGTTTCAATTTATTTTAATTAGACATATTTCAGAATTAATCGTATCAGATGATTATATTTTATTTAGCGAGTATTATGAATAGAGGTGTAATTCTAATATGTACTTGGGGGTTTATTATAAAGGTGCATCAATAAATGTGTGCAAACCACAGTCTTTTAATTTATGTCAATAAGGAATAACAAAAATTAAATGTGATATTTTTAAGTATCATCAATAGAGATGTGTTTCAACCTTTACCCATGTTTTTGATAAAGCTACATAATATGAATATCTGATCCAGGCTACTGTGTTTAAATATATGTCAATTAAAAATATTTCAAATTTTAAATGCTGAGTGTTTTCAAAAGGAACAAAGATAGAGGTACCTTTTCAACCCCCACTTATATGTTTGTCATATTTGCACATCAAATCAACCACACATGAAATTTCTAACATTGAAAATCATTTTAATTAGGTTGATTTCAAAATTTAAATGCTGCATATATGCAAAACTATGATATATGTCATATCAAATTTCCCTATATACAATTGATAAAGGCAAACCTAAAGAATAATGATCAGTGCTTTTTTCAAATTATGTTAATAGGGCCAGTTTACACAATCCCCTTCACAGCTAATAGAGACACTCTATGTATGTGTATGGTGACTTAACGCATCACCCTAACTAGCTGGTACCATTTTTAAAAGTTCTTTCTTGTAGACACACAACACAGAGTTTGTTTTCTTTTTAAGCAAATCTGGCCCAGTGGAATATCCTTTAAGTCAGGATTTAGAATTTAAAATGCTTCTTATTTCTATCCCCAAAATTTATAAATGATTTAACTTTGGCCAGATCTATTGACTGGATGCTTAGGTATCAATAATATATTTGCGAAGTGTATATACACATCTTGTCTCCATGGAACACGCCTGGATAGTAACGCCCCGAAATGTCTGGTTGACATGGCATTTCCAATTTTTAGACTGGCCTGAAACAATAACATTGATTGGGGGCGCTCAAAATGATTGGGAAGGTATGCGAGAGAGAGAGAGAGAGAGAGAGAGAGAGAGAGAGAGAGAGAGAGAGAGAGAGAGAGAGAGAGAGAGAGAGAGAGAGAGAGAGAGAGAGAGAGAGAGAGAGAGAGAGAGAGAGAGATCATACGACCTGTGCAGACCATGGACGTACCATACGAATAATACGTCGATTTATTAATTGACTCGGAATAATATATCATCAATACGCTATTTTGGGCCTGTGCTGTATGATATTGTCAACTCGGAAAATACGAGATAAAACTTCCGTTGTGAACAAATTCAGCCTATAAGAGTCAACTTATGCTGGTTTCCATATTCTTATAAACTCACAATCGTAACATGGGTGTAACAAGTTAACATTGAGTATGGGTATTACAGTACTCAGCCAATACCAGTGACATCACATTTCCGCATTTTTGAATTTTTGCAAAGCCATGATGGAGGTATTCAGACAAGAAGTGACTGCATGCAACAGACCGAGGAATGGAGCAAATAAGTCCAGGTCTCTGGTCAGAAATGTTAGCCAATTAACGTTAATGCGATGTGTTGTCTTATTATTTATAGTCAATTAATAAAATTATTATTAATCAGTAGTTCCATATTGGCCAAGTTACAGGTCTTCAGTTAGCCTTATTGTTCTTTGACCGATAAAGCCACAAGCCGAAGACCAATAAGGCTGACTGAGGACCTATAACTGGGCCAATATGAAAAATACTGATTAATACCATAATAGTACTGACTTAAACTAATTGTTATAATAATATGTGTGCTCTTCATACATAATGATAGGAAAAAATTCACTTTGTGTTCCAATGTTCCCAGTCACAATGCACTTTACCTCATTAGCTTATATTATATGGAATAATTGTTTGGCAGTCTTGTGCAGTCAACATACATTTTGTCTCATCAGTTTATAACTCAAGGAATGAATATTGTCTGATAGGGGTTTCCGTGACGTCATGGAAATCACTTGCGCTGCAGATATATCAAGACATGGCTGAATAAGAGTCTGTTTTGTCGACTTTGACCCATAGGTCAGGTCTGCATGCATGATGGCTGAAGCCATGGGTCCCAGTTTGGGTTATAAGATTATAAGAGTTTTCATGCTGGTGTACAATTTCTTTCTGTCTCTTTCCACCGCTACATCCTTTCTGCGGCTTTTCTGTGGGAATGCTTCAACTGAAAATTCAAACTGTTGCATTCCCATAGCCCTTCTCCTGAAATTAGTCCTCTGAGTAACATTATACACTCAAAATAATGCGAATTACAGGCAAACGACATTTCAATAAAAATCTTCTTTCTCTCTGGGGCAAGTGCCTACAGCTGTGCCCTGGTAATAAATCAAACTGACGCCACAGGAGGTAAAGTGTAAAAGGGGAAAGAAACTTCCATTATAAACGTGTCTCAACAAATATCCAAGATACCCAAGGCCTAACAAAATATGCGTGGTTCCGATAACCCGACCGACCAAACCGAAAAGGCCTGATCCTAATAAATTCTCTGGCACATAAAGAAAATAAATTCAAGCAGCCCTATCCTAAGAAAAAAATTGATTGACCCTGGTTCAAAGATTTCATTGAGAAAGTGGCTGTCGTGTGCCAGTTTTGGGCTACAAAGCCGACACAAACACAGCATTTTATTGCAACCTAGTCTGAATGTTGAACGTGCGCCAGGGAAACAGCAGTCCTTGACCTTAATGGGTGTACATCCAGCCCATATATGTGGCACAAGCCTAACCTTCTGCGAGAAAGTCGACACAAGGGCTGATTAACTGGAAAGCCATTTATCGTTTCTTAGAAATTGGTGAAATTGATGTGAACAAATATCTGTTTGCCTTCGTTAATGACACACCAATGCGGCAATACGCATGCACCCTTTAAACAGCATTTATTACAAATCTTTTTGGAAGTTTTGAATATGAATAGGTAAGATATGTCCCATCCTTATCGTCCTCTTGATTGGCACCTTTTGTTAATGAAGCAAATTCGGCTTTGCCTGTTACACAGATACCCCCCAAACACACAAACACTTCAGCTCAAGGTCCTAAGGAGCATCAGTTAATATGAAAAATTAACATCATGTTGGAATTCATTGAACAAAATTTTTGACATATTTATTAATATTAGCTCTTTCAAGGAACACAGAAATCTTTGCTAACAAGCTTAATATATTTTCATATATATGTCTACGACTAAAACCAGATATTCCCCTTGTGCTCTAACTTCTTAACCATGACTTGCCATGGTCTTACAAATTCGAATATTCACTATAACAGTCTCCAAAGGAAATGTAGCTACAAGAAAAAGAGAAACAACAAAAAAACTGGACGGTAATGAAAAAGCTTTTATTGTATACATCAGTAAACCTAGAAAGACAAAGAGTGACAGAAAAAGAAAGAAAGAAGGAAGGAAGGAAAATGAAATTACCAAGAGAGAAAAAGAATGGAAGAACGAAAGAAGGAAAGAAAGAAAAAACAAAGAAAGAAGGAAGGAAGAAAGAAAGAAAAAAAGAAACAAACAAAGAACGAACAAACGAACGAACAAAAGAAAGAAAGAAAGATTTTACTTTAAACGTGAGTGACCCTGTTTGGTTTAGGTCTTAACTCGGAAATTTTAAAATTTTTATGTGTTTTCCGTATGTGCATGCAATAATTTTTTAAGTTTGAATTTATGCTGACCAGGATTTTTTTTTTTTAAGATTAAGGTATTTAATTCTCCAAATGTGTCATACATACACTTGTCAATCCAGTTCCACTTTATATTTATTAGACAATTTCAGAATTCATCACATCAGATAATTATATTTCTTCAGCGAGTTTTATGAATAGAGATGTAATTCCAATATGTACCTTAAGGTTTATTATAAAGGTACATCAATGAATGTGTCTTCTTGCTACCTGTAGCCCCTGGGGGTTCACCTAACAGAAAAAAAGCTAGCCTAAAATGTCTGAAATGTGAACATTTAAACATAATGATGTCAAAAGATAAAATTAAGTAGCAAAACAGGCAAGTCTAAAATGTCTAAAATTATTGAAGCCAAACTTTCTAACCATCTCAGGATATTTACAGCAAAATTTGTAGAAATATTTGATCAAAAGTACACCTTTGAATCCTATTGACTCAAGTTTATTGTACATAAATTTGGTTCTAGATGCAAAGTCCTGAAATTTAGAACACATACGACCAAATCACAAAATCTGTGACAAAAATGTATTAAATCCAATAGTATCCGAAATATAACTCTCCGGGAAAGGATAATTAACTACCTCAAAGCTAATTTCATGTATTTTGTGATAGACTTTAATACAAAACCTGTCATTAGTGACCTGAATATCCAAGTCCAAAAAAACCTCTCTGAAACCATCTGAATTGTTACCCCCCAAAGGGATATCTTTTGGGTAAATTTCTTTAGCAATTGCACTAAAATTGTGTACATTTAAACACGCAATGTCATCAATATATCAATAAGAAATTTTATAGCATCTATCAAGGTTTCAACAGTGTAAGATTTAACTTTGCTTTTTGAATATTTATTATGTGACCAATATGCTTTCTTTGTACATGAATTGATATTAATGTATGGTTTACCATTATGTTTAAACATTTTGCTTATTAATTCTGAAAGAGAACTTTTGACTTCATCTATGGGTAGATTTGTGTATAGTGTAGAAAAATCAAAACATTTGATATTTTGTGCTTGTACATCTTTGATTTAAGATACAAATTCGGAAGAATTGCTAATACTCCAAAAACAATATTTTTCACAGTTTCTAGAAATTGCATTACAGTATTTACGAAAATGATTCCTAATTGCATTCAAACACAATGTTACTTTTTTTGATAATTGTTTTTTTGTTCATTTTGCAGCACCGGCTATGAATATAGATTTAAAAGGGTTTTTATGTAAAATGGGTATGTTACATACTTATATTCAAAACTTTGAAAAAGATTTTTAAAGATGCTGTTTAAAGGGTGCATGCTTATTTCCGCATTGGTGTGTCGAAAGGGAAGGCAGACAGATATTCGTTCACATCAATTTAACCAATTTCTAAGAAATGATAAATGGCTTTCCGGTTAATCGGCCTTTATGTCGACTTTCTCGCAGAAGGTTAGGTTTTGTGCCCCATATAAGGGCTGCATGTATACCTATTGAGGTCAAGGACTATAGATATAATTATTTGTTGCATGGGCTAAGTAAGAATATATGGGGTCAGATGATAATTAAACTTGCAGGTGAATGAACTATATCAACATTTTCTCTGCTGATTAAACTGTAGTATTTAAGCACTAGGTTGGGACACTCTACTATGTTATAGCATTGCACAAGTGGGGAATCATGAAGCTCCTCCTGGTTTTTGTAACCTTTGTTTTCAATGAAAGTAAGGAGCTATTCACGTTAAGCACAACAAGTTTACCTGATGCCAGGATTTCGTACACACACACACACACACACACCACTTATACTTTTGGTAAATGTGGAATTAATTGGCTGTATGCTTTCCTTCACCCTTCTGGTGGTCTTGAATTCACATGTGTAAGTCGAGTTTGATACATTTATTACCAGTTATACAAGCAATTGAGTACTTTTGACTCTTAAAAATAAACTTTCATATTCTTAAAATTACCCAATAAGCCTGGACATAAGCTCATGTTACGCTCACTTCGGGATATTAAAATGGAATTAGTAATGAATTGTTGTCGTACTTTATCCATTGTTCTGTATGTAAAAAAAAAGGGTTTCATTTCGAGCCTTCCTTCGTTCCTTTAAAAATAAGTTAGAGGCAGAGAAGCTTATTATGTGTTGTAGAAGCAAGCAACATATATTTGTATCTCGCTGGAAATTATTTGCACATAATCTTTGTATTACATGTTGAAAAAGGCAATAAAAATCATTAAAAAAAAAAGAATTGTTGTCGTATGATGATGAGTTCAATGAAAGGTATGTATACATTTCGTGGATGTGGTGCCCACATCACAGTGGACATGTTATAACCGGCAAAGGTCTTTTGCGATTTTCCTTTAATACCCAATGACCACAAGAAGAGGAGCATTCTGAAAATAGACAGATCTTCTTCGCCCATTGGACATGAACTATTTGCATTAGCAGTATACTGCATAACTGGGACCCACGATGGTTTTTTCCTTCACACACACACACACACACACACACACACACACACATACACACACACACACACACATATATATATATATAGAGAGAGAGGACTATATATATATATATATATATTTATATATATATATAGAGAGAGATAGATAGAGGACTTTCTCTATCAATATATATATATTTTATTTGTCATTTAGTAATATGCTACTAATAAATGAAATAATGACATTGTTACCAAAGTATTTTAGCGGCAATGCATTTAGGGATATCACTAAATGAATGCCAAATTTTTGCGAAATAGTTTACTGATATCTCTTTATAATTTTTCTTGTTGCTTAACACATTTACAGATTTCTCTAAATCATTTGGCGATATCTCTAAGTCGTTAGGCAATGCCGCGAAAATTACTTCCGTATCCATGATATGTATATTATTACCACTAGACGTGATAGTGATTATTGAACAGTGAAACTTTCTGAAAGTGTTTGTACTTTTATGTGGTCTGTGGGACCTTCCAGCATATCGAATGGGTAACTGTGAATAACGGTTTATTTCAGTGGCTTCTCGTATGCTCCAGTTCCAACATGCCCATCACCAAATATGCAGCAGTCACTTATTTAGCAATGCCGCAAAATTGTTTATAGATATGGCCAATGTTTAGGCATGTCATCAAGCTATTCCATCAAAACGAATTATATATATATATATATATTTGTAATTTATTCATAGATGTATATGCAAATTGGTCATCGCTATCTTACCAGACACACGTTTGAAGAAACTGCCAGCTATTAACGGATATCTTAAATGATTTAGGGATATCATGAATTCACATAAAGATATCGCTAAAAATACGTTTAAATGATACGGCTGTTTATTGTATTTGTGTCTTTTTGCCCAGAACCACTTCCTAGTAGTCAATATCCTATTCCGCAGTTCGAACTCTTTACTCTCCATAAGCTAACCTGTCCCTGTCTAACCTGTATATATATGGAATTACTATTGTCTATATTGCACACGTTCCTCTGTAAAATTTTGACATAGGCTGTATCAGCCCAAATAAATTAAAGGGTCTTCAGCGGGTAATTACTCAACATGTTTCGGAGCCTTTTACCCGTTATATACTGTTTCAGTGTATATTTTTTAAGATTTTCATTTTATGTATATGTTTATTGGAATGTCTGTAGCCCTTTATGACGAAAGAACAAGAAATGCAATCTCCAATACAGGCAGTCAGTCAATCAGCAGCCTGACATGTTCCCATGGCCCACAATAATCAATAACATCAGTTCTGAGTGTTGCCTGCTGGGTTGGACGTAGATATTCACCGCTTTGATACAGTTGTATTTGCGCAGGTTCAATGAGACTACAGAGCCTAGATTTATCTTTGCTTTACATTTTTGCAGCATCCAGATTACAAGTGCTGTCGTAGAGACCACCCCGACGATATTGATACTGTTCACTTAAAGGAAGCCATAAAAACAAACCAGTATGTCCAATTTGGCACACTCCCAAATGCCGGCGAAGATTTCGTTGGCAAAGAGTGCTGGATCACTGGCTTTGGCTTGACTAGTAAGCATACAGTGATTATGATAATAGATGTCAAAATAAGCAAATGAATAATTAAGTTAACAAATTGGCTTCAACACATGATAGATGTAGGTAGTATCCTTGATGAGTCTCCCAAGAAGTAACGCAGATGGTATTAATCATTTTGATATTTTCACAGAATTTGGTCTTTTTCGACTCCGACTGTTGCCACCTTCTCAATTAAACAACTAGTCTTGTCAGATGAACGTGCAAGCAGCGTGCAAGATTACCATTGGATTTTGTGGAATTGTCAGGGTGTGTGTAACGTACACCTTTTGGGGATCAAATATAGTTCAAGGTAATCATTTCTTTTTGATAGATGGAACTAAAGTAGTGATGCCCAAGAAACTTTATGAAGCCAGAATGGCTGCCGTCACAACTACAGATTGTAATAAAAAGAGGCCTGACAAGTATAAACATGTCACAGGCAAGATGTTGTGTGTGTTTGGCGACGGTGAACGTACACCATGCAGCGTGCGTACACACCTATTTAACTATTAAACTGCCTCTGCCCCTCCACTCCTACCCTATTTTTACTTGCATTTGTGAGTGGAGATTGCAAACCATGTAAACGCATGCTCTTCCTTGGTATAGGGCATCCACCACAAAACATGTTTTTACAGATGGTGTACTCGCTCGCATAAATGATAGGAACTGTTCTTAGCCTGCTATTGTAAAATGGTTACATTCACATAAAACCAAACATTTGTTGAACAAGTCTTTTGAACAGGGCGATTGGGAAATGCTGTCCAAGCGCTCAAAATGGTGAAAAGTTGGGAGTGTATAAATGATTTACATATATTGTAATATTAATTCTACAAGTTGTTCTTGCAGAAGCCCTTAATGATAGAAATGATGTTTGTCTTCCCAATTTATGATGAAGCCCAGAACACATACCATTAAATTCTTGAGCTTTCCCCGGTACAGTTTGGCTTTTTCCACCATATTTCTGCAAAGGCCAAACACAGTATAGCCTTGTAAATGCAACACAAATGGTGTTTTGTTATCAACGGTATAATATCATTGTTTACAGTTTTTGTTCATGTAAATATTTGCTTTCTTGAATCTGAACTGTGCCTTTGATGCAAGTCCGAGAAATAAACTTTCTGTTTCATTCTTCTTGCACGCAAATTGGGCATTGAATAGAGTTTGCGTTTCTAATTGCTTGTTGATATGGTGTGTTTGGAAAAAAGCAATTTTGTGAAATGCATACGTATAGACCAAGGTAAAAAGGTAGTGTCAACAACTCAGCTAACTGACATGGCAGTGAAGCTAAATTAGTTTCATTTTCCATTTTGGCTATATGCAACTACTAGATGCTAACTTGTGGAAAAAGGAAACAAGCAGACAGTACTGTGTATCTACCTACGTTTTCTTTGCTATCATAACAGGATGACTGTGGTGGCCCTCTGCAGTGCAAGGTACATGGTGTCTGGAAGGTAGCTGGTTTGAGGTCACACAACGTCGCCACCAGGGAAATCAGCTGCCTGCCTGAATACCCCAGTGTCTACACGCGTTTTACCGCCTTCCTGGACTTTATAAAACAAAACTAGTCAAAAGTGCAGTTTCTTGATTTTAAACGCTATGAAGAAAGATGATATTATTGTTGGCTTCGTTTGTTATTGGTGTCTTGCAAGGTTACAGAAAATGATCATAGCAGAACACACACCTATACACACACACACACAGACACACACACATACACAGACAATAAAAGCAATGGCACTGGTGTCCTACTGTACGTCAACTCATAGCAAAGGTTGCTGATTATTGCTGGCTTCAACAATAGTCACCATCAGGTTGCCCCCCCCCCCCCAACGTGCACCAACATTAGTTATGTGACCTTTAAAACGAGGTCAAGGTTACCAAAAAGGCATTAGTAAAGAAACTGTGTCAAGGTACATTTGAAGTAAATTTGAGCTTGATGCAATTTGCGAGTCATGAGATATTATCCACGCCTTTCTGTTTACCCTACAATTTACAGCAAAGCCCTACAGTCACGTGATTGAAATCCACAAATCCCAGGAACTGCTTTTAGCCGCAAGGGGCCCTGTGATTCCACGGAAATTTGGCAAAGCCATCGTTATGGTTGTTGGACTAGGATGGGGTTAAACTATGTTCTAAATTTACAAAGCCTGGCTTAGAGGGCACAGCAAGCGTGCCTGACCGATTGTAGGGAGGTCACGCACAGATTTTGCGGTGCCCTCACAGCCAGGCTTTAATTTGCAAGGCCACCCAAAATATAGTTAAACCCCTTAGAGAACCTCCCCAAATATAGTTAAATCCCTAAACAATAAAATGCTACTCGTTCCATCTTAAAGCGAGGTGGTGAGATGAGCCTGTGTTCTGTCGACTTTAAAGACAACAAAAGCTCGCAACTGCCAGATGCAAAATCATGAGCTTATTAGATTTGAAAAAGAAGGTCAGCATAGAAAATTCAAGAAGAAGGTTTCAGCATGCTTCAAGATTGTAAAATCTTGACTTGAGTGCTTCGAAAGCCGACTATTGTGCACTGAAAAGTCTTTGCTCAAGTCTATTTTGTTTTCTTGTGTTTATTACTGACAAGAAGAACCATTCTAGCTAGAATCTGTGAAAACAACCCATGCTGAGCTGTAGAATGTTATTAAACAAATGTTTATGAAGCATCACCGCTTGTATCACAAAATATTATAATTCTGAAAAGATAGATGTATAGATTAACATCACGGTGTTGAAGGCTGAACCCCTTAAATTTCAATGTTAAGTCCTTAGTGCGGAAACTTTCAGTGCAAGCGTACTGTAAAAGAAAAGCATCTTAATAAATGTTGGTGTGTTTATTACACCTTGTAGAAGTTTCGGTGTTCAGTATTTAAAATCCAAATCCCATGGGACTCAGCTTTTGAAATGGTAACACATTTAATCAGTAATGTAAGTATGAACACCAGCATTTGTCTCTATTTGTACAACTTGAGATTTTTTGTTTTGATGTGATAGACGTGACAAGTTATTCAAGCGAAATCATTGCACAATTAAAATATATCTACATGAACGGGTTACATGCTGTACAGTAATGTATACGTGTGCTGTTAAAGGATCTGACTATTCAATACATTACAGAAAAATGTGGCACCTAAATGTCTGAATGCAAAATCAATAGACTTATATAGACATATTGAAAAGTGAATAGTAAGACATGTTGTCATGTAAATATTTTTATTGCTTTTTTCGTTAGCTTAATGTGTAAAGGGCATGATGGACTTTCAAATATATCATTGTTGATCAAACACCAAACACCTACTGCTGCTCGTCAGTAGAAGTAAATAAGCCCTTTACTTGGGTGTACAAGATACAACTGAACAAAATTTACTCAGGTTTGGTAAACGTCACCATCAATTCAGGTTACTGAATGTTTTGAAAATCCCAACCATCTTTGATGTGGTAAAATATGATGCTGCAAACTAAGCTTTCCAAAAGAGTCGAGTTTATTTACCGATGCGGACTATCTCTTTTACCTGAGACAAAACAAACATTCTCCTATAATTTTTGTTTCTATGGTATAATTAATACGTTTTTACAAAATGTATAATCCTCCTAAGTAAGAATAAATAAATTGTGATACTTTAATTTGAGCGTTTGCACTGAAAACATTTTTCTCCAATCAATGCCAGGCTTTTCTCCATATGGTGCGGATGTATTAACCTGACGAAAATGCGTGACGCGGCATTTTAATTTTAATGGTGATTGGCCCTCATGTTTGAAGTGCAGTTTTTCAAATTTGAGAAAGACATACCGGCACTTTGGCAAGTTTGATTCGTGACATTTATGTCAAAAGATGGAGGATTATCCCACGCGTTGCTTGTGGGCTGCAACCAGGGTTTGACATACTACCTGGAGCTGAAACTGGAATAGTAACCACAGTCAAGGGCAGGGATAAAGTGCTCGCGGTAGCTGCGTTACCTGTCATTTTAGTAGTGTTGCTACATGTGTATTGGTGGATCAGGGGCACTGGTTGGTCGGATGGCAAGTCAGTCAAGATTTGTTAGCTTTTTGCTCGTATTATGTATAGGTTAAGGGGTGATGAGAATGTGCTTTCGTCGTTTTGTTTAGCGTCCATAATACACACCATGGGACATATTGACATGGCACGAAAGTAGTGCACAAGAGCATGTTGGTAGTAGATCATTGTGCCCATACATTAACGTGCACATGGTGACATGATTGCCAAGGACAATGTCTTGCTGTTATGGACAAATGAATTGCAAAAGGTTCCAATTATTTTAGAAAAGCTAAATAAAACTTAATGTAAATTTTAAGACCAAGGTAACTCTTCATCACAAATCTGGCTGTACTATGATTTAAACATTTGTTTATAATTTGACTAATTTGTAGATATATTGTATAGATTATCTACCCTTTATGTTTTTTTAGTATTTTTAGTTTTCCTTGATTTTGCAGACTTTAAGAAAATATGATAATAATAATAATAATAATAATAATAATAATAATAATAATAATAATAATAATAATAATGAAAATAATAATAATGATGATAATGATAATGATAATGATAATGATACTAATAATGATAATAATAATAATGATAATAATAATAATAATAATAACAATAATAATAATAATAATAATAATAATAATAATAATAATAATAATAATAATAATATATGGTATAATTGATATTGGGTGTGACCTTTTCATAAAAACAACAAACAAATGTGTGCATGGCATGAAAAAGTATAAAACGTACTGAAACAGCATACACATAGGGTGCCTGCTCTTACTTACAGTACACATAACATTGTGGTACAAAAATTGCCACTGTGTGTCTATTTTGGATACAAGCCTATCGATGTATATATTTTTAGTTTTGTCATAATGTGTAGTTTCTTTGCACGTACCAATACATAATCTAAGATTAATTTGTAAAATTTGTAAAATTTGTGGGGCATTTTATTAAAATGGTCTGATTTTCACTTTGAGAAAGGATCACAACAAATTTTTTTGCATAAAAAGCTTGACATCAATGGTCATGTAAAGACATTTGTATACTTTACGTAACCATTTTTGTGCTTTCGGTTAAAAGGAATGGTTTTAATGTTATTGAATTTTGAAGCATGCGCAGTTAACATTGATAATTTTTTCAACTTTGGCCCTCAAAAAGTAGCATTTAAAATTGGAACATTGCCAAATAAAAAATGTTTACCTAAGTTGTGCTCTTGTCTTTACATAGCCATTAATTTCACAAAGATTCATCCATCCAGTTTGGAATGAGGCTATCTCAAAATCACAAAGTCTTCTAAAAATTAGTTTCTGAGATATTCACTACCAAACATAACCAAGGAAAATTGTTCACTTAAATTATTGACAAATGGCATCTGCTCAGGCAATTAATAAGGATGACTAAACAGTTATCTCTTAAATTTTGTCGTAACTTTGACCTATACACCAATATGGTGGTTCCGATCAGTCAGCTATAAAATAATCCGCAGACCTGCAAAAACACATCCAGTGAGTCTTTCACTTTGAATGGTTATCTAAACCTTACCATTTATGACCACATCTAACAGCCATTATTTACTCCTTAAAGCAAAGACACTTTTTCATCTTAAAGTTTTGCATAAAAGTAAACATTTTACAGTTAAACGTTTTGGCATGATAAAGATTAATACTTCATAATCTCAAAAGAAGCCAAAGCTCAATTTCACTGATTTTAAGGCCTCAGGTAAGTGCCGGTGCTTTAAATGATTAAACAAAATTACGTCTATTCATTCATTGCTGTTTCTCAGGCATAGAATGAATGAAGGGATAACATACCAAACAATACAAGTACTTGTCTTCTGATCTAAATTACGTGTGGAGATATGCATGCATGTTATATCCTTAAAAAATGATCATAGTTTCTCATTGGTGAATCCTTGGTTCAGGTTTGGAGGAAAAAATGGTCTTGTCAAAGTCCATTTTCAGCATCTGAATCTCTTATGGTAGACCTTTGGTGGTGTATGATACTATTGATATCATAAAATTAATAAGATTCTTGAATTTCAGTGATATAGTGTGACATGTTTCAGCTGGGGGTGGGTGGGGCCATTGAAAATCAACATTTGAACAGGTGCCCACTGAAAATTGTTTTGTCTACTATAGGGAGCCAGTGAATTTTTTCTTGGTTTGGATGTTGTCCTCCATATCCCCTACCCCCCACCCCCAACCCTAAGCGTCATACTTTATGAACCCTCCCTTACTTCTATATTTTCAGTGAACTGCCCCCAAAGTTTAACTATGACACATTAATTTTTTATTGCACCCGAAATAAAATTTGTGAATTGCAATAAAAGATTTCATTGGTTAAACCGGAAACGTCAGAACAACCTGTTCGTCACAAGACATAACTCCTTCCCTGGACTTCCGCCCAGGCCCCAACAACTTACCGTTGGCGAAAGAACGGATGCCAGGCGCAATGCAAGCGGGAAATCTTGCTCTTTAATGCTGCTATAGTTTAAGAACTTATATTTTGATAGGAATAGGCCTCAGGTAGTTCTTCTAAAGCTTTCTGTTACGTCTGCAAGACATACAGAAGGATACTCACTAAATATTTGGTAGAGAAGAAGGCAACGTGTTCTACAGGGACTCCATTTGAACATCGCAAACAATGAGTTTTCCAACATTTCAGTTTTGCTTTCAATGAAACCAACCACTTATTGTAAAACACGCAGAATAATAAGATTTAAAGCTGTGGAAATCAATCACATGTGGTAACTGTCTTTTCAAACAAAATTACTGCAAAATAAATATGTGCAATTTTAAACATGTATCGAGTATGACAAATGACGCTACTGGGACTGGGGTACCACAAATGGCCAGCAGGGCATATAAACTGACTGGCATTGGAACAGGTAAAGGATAGAGAGGTCTATGCACAACAACCCTCGAAAGCAAACTGCAACTAAAAGCTGCTTTGGAATCGTTCGTAGCATCTACACCAATCATTTAACTTGCACTAACAAGATTAGTGATTGCAGTGTTGTTTATACGAGACAGCTGACAGTTAAGTTGCAAGTTCATTTCTAGGCTAATGCGCACGCCCTCTAAATGCAGCAGGGTTGACCAAAACCTGCCTACATGGTTTGCAGGTGGTCAGTTTTTTCTTGCACACGGTTCGTATCCTGCCAGTGCCGTATTCCTAGATTTTAACTAGTGGTATCAGTTCTGTGGGTCAAAACCACAATGACCCATGAAGACAGGTGTTCACATATTGTATATTTCAAGCTTGTGGTATCACTGTGTGGCAATTACTGGAGTTATGCTACGCAGTGTTCTATGACACCCTTTGAACCTATTTATATGAGCAATATAAGTTGAGTGATCATAAACAGACGCTCGGTAAATTGGTTTACTTTTTGCATCAAATAACATTCTACAATAAGGCCTCATCAAGCAAGTGGCATTACTTAGATATGTGCATGGTTTAAACGGGTGCAGTAATTCGTTAACATTACCTAAATTTGGCTGAAGTGAAGACTGTTGGAGCATGCACAATGAGTCTGTGGATGGGCGGCAGCCCTCCCACCACAAATGAGGTTGGCTTCTACGGGACCTTACTAATCAAGCCAAATAGTCATTCAAGCAGGCAACACTATCTCCACTGGACACCAGGGAAGTCTCTGTTGATAATATCAGTCTTGAGGAGTGGTCTAACAGGACGCTGGGTGCCTTTACATCTTTAGAATGCTGAATCATCTGGGAAAATTACCTTTATGTTTCACATCTCAATCAACTTGCCTTCTCTGGGTGATTTTGTTTTCAGGAGAAAAAATACAGTCTCTCTGTCGACGTCCATGCATTCAGCAAGTTGAACTTAACTCAATTATGTATTACCACAACATTTTTTTACTATAACACATATTGATACTAATTCTACCTTGGCTTTCTTCCTTTGGCAATCAATTCACAACTGGCCTTCTTTCTATGGTGTAATTATTCTGTGAAAATTAAATCATTGAAAAGACTCAGACATTATTTTCATTGTCGGTAGTTTATTTTAACCTCAGCTGACTTGTCAGTCAGCTGAGGTTTTGTGAGGGTCCGTCGTCCGTCCGTCCGTCGTCCGTCCGTCCATCGTCCGTCCGTCGTCTGTTGTCCGTCTGTCGTCCGTCTGTCCACAAGTCACATTTTCGACTTCTTCTCAAAAACCGTCGGCCAGATCCACTTCAAACTTGGTGGATGTGTGTCTTGGGTGGGCTTCTACCAAGTTTGTTCAAATGGTCACGGTCCACTGATTTTTGGATTTTTGATGAGTTTTTTTGGTTCTTTTTTGGGGGCAAATCTTAAAAAATCTTCTTCTCCGAAACCGCTGACCCAATTGCTTTGATACCATACAGGAATACTCCCTGGGACCCCTAGTTCTTCATTTGTTCACCAGGTAGCGCTGCAATTGTTTTCTAATTTTTTATAAATTTTTGTGTATTATAGCTATTTTCGACTTCTTCTCCAGAACCGTCACTCAGGTTAAGCGGAAACATGGTGGATATGTTCCTTGTAGAAGGGTCAAACAAAGTTGTTCACTATGTGGCAATGCTGCAGATTCCTGATTTTTAACAATTTTTAGCTGAGCTGACTTGTCAGTCAGCTGAGCTTATCTTATGGTCAGTCGTCCATCCGTTGTCCGTCCGTCATCCGTCCATTGTCAACAATTTACATTTTTGATTTCTTCTCCAAAACTACTAGCAGATGTACTTGAAACCTGGCGGGGATGTGCCTTGGGTGTTTTTCTACCAAGTTTGTTCAAATGGTCACGGTCCATTGATTTTTGCATTTTTTATGATTTTTTTTGTTCATTTTTGGGGCTTATCTTAAAAAAATCTTCTTCTCCAAAACCGCTCAGCCAATTGCTTCAAATTTGAATAGGAAGACTTCTGGGGACCCCTAGACCTTAATTGATTCAAGAGGTGATGCTGCAATTTTTAAAAAAATTTTTTTGTGAATTTTTGTGTGTTTTCGAAATTTTCTACTTCTTAACTAGAACCGTCACACAGATTAAGTTGAAACTTGGTGGATATGTTCCTTGTGAAAGGGTCAAACAAAGTTGTTCATCTTGTAAAAGGGTCAAACAAAGTTGTTCACCTTGTGAAAGGGTCAAACAAAGTTGTTCACTAGGTGGCACTGCTGTGGATTCCTGATTTTTAACGATTTTTTCAATTCGGGTACTTATCTTTAAATGCACCTTTCCTATTGATTAATATGCAAGTCAATGGGTATTCTAATGCTAATTCACATTTTCTACTTCTTCTCCGAAACCGCTTGCCAGATTCACTTCAAACTTGGTGGCAATGTACCCTGGGTGGGTCTCTACCTAGTTTGCACAAATGGTCATGGTCCAGTGATTTTTTTTTTATGAATTTTTAATATTTTTTTGGCAAATCTTAAAAATTCTTCTTCTCTGAAACCGCTCACCCAATTGCTTTGATATCACACAGAAATACTCCTAGGGGCCCCTTGCTCTGAATTTGTTCACCAAGTGGCGCTGCAATCTTTTTCTATAGTTTTATGATTGTTTGTGTGTTTTCATTATTTTGGACTTCTTCTCCAGAACCATGACTCAGATTGAGGTGAAACTTGGTGGACAGCTTTCTTGTGAAAGGTCAAACAAAGCTGTATACTAGGTGGCATGTGCATTCCTCATTTTTAATGTTTTTTTTTCAATTCGGGTACTTATTGGTAAATGTACCTTTCCTATTGATTACTATGTAAGTCAATGGGCATTCTAATGCTAACACACATTTTCGACTTCTTCTCCAAAACTGTCAGCCAGATTCACCTCAAAGTTGGTGGCAATGTACCTTGGGTGGATTTCTACCAATTGCATTCAAATGGTCATGCTTCAGTGATATTTGGATTTTTATTGAATTATTTTGTGCTTTTTGGGGGGCAAATCTTAAAAAAATCTTCTTTGAAACTGCTCACCCAATTGCTGTGATATCACACAGAAACACTCATAGGGACTCCTAGTTCTGAATTTGCTCACCAGTTGGCACTGCAATCTTTTTCTATTTTCAGGTGCTTATTGGAAAATACACCATTTTTATTGATTACTATGCAAGTCATGGTCATTCCAATGCATATTCACACTTTTGACTTCATCTCCGGAACTGTTTGCCACATTCAAACTTGCTGGCAGTGTACAGTAGATGTGTCTGTACTATATCTGTTCAAGCATAGGTCAGCTGAGCGTGGGCTGTTCACACAGCCCTCTTGTTTCATGAAATGAGCAGTACAGTCAGCATTTTAGACAGACAAAGTGTCCACCTTTTCACAGCAGCCCTGTATTACAATGGTTACTGCAAACCATTCCTGTTCTCTTCAGACACCAATAAAACAAGTCAGAACGGTGTATACACATGTATCACAATGCTGTATGAACATTTGCTTTCATGTGGAGTACTTCAAGACACTGAGGTTGCAGATATCATTTATTGGAATGGTCCATCATCACACTTTAGAACCAAATTTGCTATGAAGCTATTGCTTGACCTCACTCAGCCATATATAAAGGAATTTCACAAGGAAATAGTTTGCCACCTTCCATGGTAAGCGAGTCATTGATGGTAATTATGTGAGGGTATAGTTTCCACTTAGTCAAACGAGGGGGGGGGGGGCTGTGTGAGAATTGTATTTGTGTTTTTTTGCCCAGAACCACTTCATAGTAGTCATTACCCTATTCCGCAGTCGAAACTCTTTACTTTCCATAAGCTTACAGTCCCTGTCTAACCTAAATACATATGGAAGTACTGATGTCTATATTGCACATATTCACTCTGTAACATTTTGACATAGGCTGTATCAGCCAAAATAAATTAAAGCTTCTTCGGTGGGTAACTACTCAACATGTTTCGGGGCTTATTACCCAATTCTAGAAATCCCTTTCCTCCTGAACTTGACATTTTACCTTAAACTGTAAAAGCTTTTCATGAATTTTATTACTAATGGGTCACAGCCTACAGATTGTGTGCCACAAGATATTGTCACCTGTGACATAGCACGGTTTGCAGTATTGATGGCTGTGTAGCCCATACCCTTTTTTAAAAACATTTTACCTAAAGGTATAATAATATTTTTAGATAAGGTTCTATATCATCAGCTTGTCCTCCAGCACAACACTTGATCCAATAGTGCACATATTAGTTATATTGTTTATGAGTGCTTGCTTTTAATGCCAATATGTAATGGTCGCAGTCCTTGATGAAAAGTTTTCTTTTTGAAATCCTCGCTGTCAAACAGCATGCCAGGAGAGTGAGTATGTACAAAAGTGGACGAGGTTTATTGTGTAAGCTAGATAAAGTATGTCCCTCTGTTCCAGCATCATCAGAGGTATGTCTGTCTGCAAACAAAGTTGTCTCAAAAGGCTGTGTCAACCAGAGATGTACGATCATAATTATACTTGTCTCATCCCGTTTTATCTTCTGTGAGCATCTTGCTACAATGCCGAAAGGTGGTAAAAATGCAAGAGTGTGATGCTGTAGACCAAGCCTAGATGTGCAGGGCATGTGGGTCCCTTCTACAAGACACACATTTAGGTTGTTTTACATTCAAACCCGTAGCAACTAGTTTGGTTTCCCCCACATTGACATTAACTCAAAAACAAATCAGTGCCTATTGTCCATTCCATGTTGTCTCTAACACTAATTGGGTAAACAAATCATCACCGAGTGCCCACTACATGTTGTTTTTAACGTGTCTGCTATCAAAGTCTGGAGCAATGTTAGTTTTGCCCGAAATAAAGGATGCTGATATCAATATCCCTGTTTATTGTCCATTGCCACATGACTCTAGCCAGTTTATTACAGAGAAGTGAAAGAACACCTTCCATAGAATTTGTGTTGATATGTATTTTATGGCTGCAGTATTGCCCCATAAAATCAGTGCATGGCAGTTAGATTTGTCTTTCATGAAACATTTGAGTGTAGAAAAGCAGCAAGAAACTCAAATTAATCGATGTGTTTCAATTTGAATAAAGTAGTTTCCCTCATTCAGCAGCTGCCAGTCTAGCCACCAAGGTGCCAACTATTTTTGCCACATTCCAAATAAAATCAGAGCTCTTTTTGAAAGTTTTGGTATTCATGTTAAGGATTAAGATTGTTTCCCTTTCCATGAACCTATAATGAAGCTGACCCAATTCAACAGCTGGCATGCTAGCTACCGAAGTGTGAATCAGCTTTGCCACATTCCCAATAGTATCGGAGCACTCTTTTGCTTTCTTATTTAATGTTCTGCACTTTTGTTTCTGGTGGTGGCCTCTGCATTTTGTGGAATTTCTGCAAAACCCAAAGTAACTAATTACTCCAGTTGGATCAAATAATGAATTGTCAAGGTCCACGGTAAAGCCCAATTTTTCCATCAAATATAAAGTATCCTATATAGCCGCATCTAATTCTGCTGTACAATCCACAATGATCAGATTTTCGTCAATAAATCCACTAATTATGTGTCCTAATTTGTGCACAGCCACAGAAGAAGAGTTCACCAGCTTAGTAGACAGTCCTGGGCCTACAAAAAGGACAATTGGCAATGCACACAATAAGTGTCGGCCCCATTTGAATTTCAAAATACGTGATGAATGGACGCAGCATAGGAAGCAGTTTTTTTATATCAATGATTGCCATATCATAATGTGGTGTGATCAATTTTAATGTTAATTCAAAGGTATTCATTTTGAAATGGTGATACTGTACTCTTTCATTTTATTCCTTCGAAATTTAAAATCACTCCGGGTTCTCCATTTTCTTGGTGGAATATTGGTGAAATCAAGTCCCCGTTTTTATGGCTTGTATGTTCAATCAGAATGTGTTCACGTAGTTTTTGTCCCTCAGTCTAAATATCTGACTGCTCAGTGTCAGTATATTTAGCTTCTGTAAACAGATGGCTTTGAAGACTTTTTCTCCTCTTCATTTCGGAAAAGACGGTTTTTGTAAGGCATTGTTTGGCAGAACAAATGTGAGTAATCTTTGCTCGTGTCCTTTTAAAATCGCTTGTCTGCACAGGCTGAACTTCAGAAACCCTTGACCCAATATGGCTTTACAATCCGTTGCTGTATGTAGCAATATTTCATTTCAGCATTGACTGATTTTGTAACTTTATCCACAATTCTGGACAGGCTGCTACCTGCTTTAGCCAGGCAGCTTTCAGTTACTTGTAACTTTTCATCAAGCAGGGCTGTGTCATATGAGATGACATGCCT
Organism: Hermodice carunculata; assembly: GCA_964020975.1. Lineage (NCBI taxonomy): Eukaryota > Metazoa > Annelida > Polychaeta > Eunicida > Amphinomidae > Hermodice > Hermodice carunculata. Next base: position 78,738,123 of record OZ026613.1, on the reverse strand, counting down.
TGTCAGCTGCTTTAATAAAACTTAATTAGGCGCACTTGAAAAAGATTAAAATGTCCAATTGTTAACATATTTATTTCAAAAACTGGATAACCTAGTGGTTACAGAGCAACTGAACGAGAAGATCTGCAGTACATAAGTGACACACTGCTTATGTACACGAAACACAGGACACCACAAAAGACTGTTTGATAATACAGTGTTGAGAATAATGCAACTGGAAATAAAAAAAGAAGTGAGATGTATCTTCAACAGACACCACAAAAGACTGTTTGATAATACAATGTTAAGGATAATGCAGCGGGCAATGAAAAAAGAAGTGAGATGTATTTTCGACTGTGTGGCTGCAGAAACAGGCTGCAGATGGGACAATATTTATGTGAAAACGATGCGAATTTACTTTTGACTGACTTAAGTGAAGTTGGGTCTGAACAATGTTAGCAAAGCATGGTTTAGTGCCACGGGGTTTCTGAATGGACGACATGTTTGTACGAGTACATAATTTGTTATTACCTCGTCTAGGTACTGAGATGAAAGTTTGTTTAAAATTTTACATAGCAGTATTATTAAGATAATTTCTCCTTGTATGAAGTGGCTCCCACCCAATCTCTGCAAGCAGACAATCGCCAGAAGTAACTTTGCAGCTCCAGTACAAATCCTGGCTGCTTTGTACTTCAAACCTTATAGCAAATCTGACAGTTCTTGGGTGCAGTTGTCCAAAAGAAAGCACCCAGACTCCATCAAAGTTAGGACCATAGTAAGATACATTCTTTCTAGTATTTTCCTGGAGAGATACAATTTAAGTTGCTTAAGGAGCACATGACGTTTGCTATCTTTTGTAGTGATGTGGTTTATGTGAGAGTGTCACCTTAAGTTGCAGGCTAGTGTTATACCTAAATGAGTATGGCTTGTGGTCTCGGGTATTGCAGAGCTGGTGAGATATAGTGTTGGGTGATTTACTTGAATATGTTTACAGGTGAATGTAAGGGAAAGAGATTTTTAGAGCATTGAAAGAGACGAGCCAAAGTATGCCCCAATTTTGAAAGTGCCCAAGATCAGTATTCATGTGAGTGTCTGATGCCTCGGGATCATGAATTATTTCTAAAAAAAACCTGTGTAATCGTCAAATAGTCTTATGTCACAAATGGTATCATCGACAATGTCATTCATTTCAACGAGGAAAAAAGGTGCCCAAGAATGGAGCCCTGTGGAACCCCAACCTCGATGGATAACCATGAAGAAGACTGGCAATGAATGACAGTTCTCTGTTGAAGATTAATCACGTAACCACCAACTTGAGAACAAGGGGGCATAGGCCTGATCGTCTTAGTATGAAGAGTAAGCCCTGGTGCCATACCCGGTCAAAGGCTTTGGAGATGTCTAAAAAGACAGTTCTTGCCTGGTTTTGCAGTTCAAGACCATTATATATCTTGTGCACAATACTTACAAGTTGATTTATGCTAGAATCATTGGATGAAAAGCCAGAATTGCGATTGGTCAGGAGATTATTTCTCATTTAGTACTGGTGCAGTACATTGAAAACGAATCTCTTAAGGACTTTAGATGCATTACATATCATGGATATAGGACGATAATTCGACTTTAACTGCATATTTGATTTCTTGAAAACTAAGCATGTATTGGATTTCTTCCAATTGCTCGGGAAATCACCGGATGATGGTGACAAGTTAAACAGACGACATTAGGGTTTTCCATGTACTTGGAGCAGTAAGTTTCAGTAGGAAATTACTCATACTGTCAGGACCTGTTGCGGAGGTGTCTCTAAAGAGGGACAGAATTTTAAGCATGCTGTTTTAATTTCTTTTAAACTAGTCAAGCCTTAAACCAGTGGTAGTCTTTGTTGGTGAATATCTCATATTCAAGCTTTACAAAAAGTGGTAATTTTGAGAAATCCTCACTCAAAACTGAAGAGATAAATCTCTGTGAAATTAACGGCTACGTAAAGACAAGAGTATTACTTAGGTAACCATTTTCTTGTTTGAAAATACTCCAATTGTGAATGCTCGTTTCTAGCTCCAAAATGGAAAAAGTTATCAATGCTGATTGTAGCCACTTAAAAATTCAATGATGTAAAACTCTTCCTTTTAACGGAAAAAAATGGCAACGTAAGTTATAGCATTGTCTTTACGTGACCATTGATGTCAAGCTTTTCATGCAAAAAGTTTTGTTGTGATACTTTTTGTCAAGTGTGAATCGAACTGCTTGAATTTATTGTTACAAGCAAATAGACTACACATATCGAAAAAACTAAAAGTGCATCCATTTTGGGCCTGTGTACCAAAACTTAGTGGCAATTTTGGTACCGCAATGTTATATGCACTGTAAATAAGAGCAGACCCCTTAATTGATATGATCACCAGGAAATTTGGTCGAGACAGATCGTTCGCCTTGAAATCAAACGATGAAAGGTTCATGTACTAGTGAGGAGTGAGACAGAGCCTTTCGTGATTGTGATAATGTATAGGTATATTTTGTAATACCTTTTTGCGAAAGGAATCAAGATTGTTGCTTTCAAAATGAAATGAATGATTTCGTTTGATTCTATTTATGATGGTTTATATGTAAATAATGCTAGGCTAAATTTTTGCTTTATGTTGACAATACCATTAAAAATTCAAAACCCTGCATGGAAAAAGATAATATAACTTTTTGTTTTATTTCACCTCCCCCTCTTCCGCGGCAGGTCTGATCGGTTATGTTTGCTGCGACAAAACGACAAGCTTGGTAACAACCGTGACAAAAAATATATGAATATGAGAAATAGGTGAATGTACCAAAAGTATCTCTGATGTGCTGCGAAGAGAATGACCTAAATTAGAAACACACACACACACACACTATATATATATATATATATATATATATATATATATATATATATATATATATATATATATATTTCATAGTGCAAAAGTACCAGTATGTGTTTTCAGTAGCCACAAAGAGTTCACTGAACAGACGGAAAAACAAGGAGATTCAACTTATCTATCCTTTCACCAATGCTGCTACAGTCACATGTTCATCAGGAGTGAACTTTAAATAAAGAGGCCCCAATATAGGCAACATGCCTGTCGGCCACTTGTTTTCTTTTGAAATAAGATATGTTTAAACCAAATAAATTAATTTGGACTTCAAAATAATTTTTTCAATTTTAACACCGTCAAGGTTAGGCAGTTTATCCAATTAAAAATACTACATATGAGTTTTCAGCGGTGCCCGATATGCATTATATGTACACACACACACACACACACACACACACACACACACACACACACACACACACACACACACACACACATATATATATATATATATATATATATATATATATATATATATATTTATATATATATATGTATACATATATATGTATGTAGGTGTATTTCTTGGAAAATTAACAGAATAGTTTTGACCATGCTAAAACTTCTGGTTTTTACAATATCGTTTTAACAGATGACTTATTTTACTACAGCACTTGGTAAAAAGATCGATCATTTTTGTCCAACTCACTTTCTGGTCCAATATATTCATGAGCCTACACGTATTACAAATAATATAAAACAATCAATACAGCACGTTGCCCTGACCAAATAATTTATAATATTTCAGATTATTTTTCGTGAACCATGTGTTTTACCAGCCATAGCTAATTGTGATCATAGAGAGGAATCAGCCAAAGTTTTATTCCGGCTAAAGCCCGCATACAAAAGAACAACATTGTTACTTTTGTCTGAAACTGTGGAAGAAATTCATTATAGGCAGCCCCACAAATGACCTTCATGTATACCATTGAAGTCCCCTACCGCTAGGTAGTCTATAATCCGGTGGTTATTATTATTATTATTATTATTATTATTATTATTATTATTATTATTATTATTATTATTATTATTATTATCATTATCATTATCATTATCATTATCATTATCATTATCATTATCATTATTATTATTATTATTATTATTATTATTATTATCGCAATTTTGATTTTGCTATATGTCGCTCACTATCTCCAAATCACATAAAAAGTTCTACCCTCAAGCTGTCTACAAACACTTGTCCAAGTGACTTACCTTTCGGGCCACCTTGACCTATTTTTCCTTGAAATCGGGTTATACTATCACTTTGGAATTTTTTACGGTCACTCAAAAACTTTTTATCGGTTCTGGTCAAACAAACTTTGTACCGAAGCTTTGGTGTTCTCGCCACAATTTGCTTATAAGAACATAGGGGTTTTGAGGCGAAAGTCAGGGTCATATGGCCATTTGTCGATAATTTTGGCGATTGTTTGAATTTTATACGCACAGCATCTCAGAAAGAAAAAGAAAAGTCTATCCACATGCTTATTTGCCAGCTTATCTGTTCTTGTCAAATTGCACATACAACTATATATTTGACTACACCCCATGGTATTTACCATCCCCTTTTCACATTGAAATTCTTATTGAATTAGTACAAAGGACACTGGACCTGTGGTCCTGGATAAGCCTGTCACGACGCATAATTGTTTAACCTAAATATGATAACCTTTGTGTTCCCAGAGTACATTACATTTCATGTTCTTATATGTATAAATACATATATTTTAGGTGTTGGTGTATGTGTTGGATATCACATGCATATCTAAAGCAATTGTATTATGATTTTCTGCTACTTTGTAGACACACCAACGTGGTAAGCATAAAGTGGGAATAGGGACTCTGCTGTAAACTTTTTTTATACAAAAAAGCTGAATTTGATTTGTTTTATATACTTGAAGAAATAATAATTTCCTTGTTTTATAACGGGCGATTCCCGTCATATCGGTGACTTGGCATATCTGACATACAATACACGTTTTATTTGCCAGTAACACTTTGTCATCGCAACCCACATACTATGTAATTGCATATTATTTATATAATCAATAATATATAAACACAGTCACAAATAGGCTTCTTGATTTGCAATTTGTATGTACTCATCTCCTTTCTAGCTCCTTCAAAAATGTCATTTACTGCCATTGATTTTTTTTCCTCTCAAAAGCAGCCACACCCTTCGGTTATCTGGACATTATTTATCTGTCCCATTATCAATAAACCTTCAAAGTTCTGGTTTTCGTCTGAAATGTCTAAGTGCATTATATTAACAATAGTGAATCAAATTTGTTACACTATCCACAAAAACATTTGTTGGTTGTGGCATGCAAATATGCACCTTTAAATTGCATATTATGATGTAACAAGTTTACCTTGTTCCTTGTACTTGTTTCTGCGAAATTGTGCTTTATATTTGCAGATTTTCACGAATATATATTACTGAATTAAGTATGATGTATCTTTTTATTGGCGAGCCCAACAATTCTGCAAACATAATTTTCATTGTGAACGGTAGTTGCTCTCGCCGATACAATGTGTACAGCAGCAGATTAAATCCTGGATAAAAGGAAATAGAAACCCTTTAAACCAGTTATTCAAACATGTGTTCAGTTTACTAGAAGAGCTGTCCTTCACAAGTAGAGGGCAAACTTCCCAAACCTAACACAAATCGTAAGTTAAGTTCATGCCTTAAACTGACGTGTAAAACTGTTTGGCAAACAGACCCAAAGTCACATGAACTTACTTTCATATGCACATCTAAAAGTCAGAGTTCGGTCATTTAAATATTCTCATATGCATATCTAAAAAGTCCGAGTTGGGCCATTTGAATATTTCCTTCTTTATTCCATATTAAAAAAACTGGATGCAGTGGTCACATGACCAAGTATGGCTGGTATAAATACCGGAAGGGGCTGGCTGTTCTTCAGACAGCTTTGGGTTGTATTGCAGAGAAAAGATTGTATTTTTTGCTACTTTTCTGCCTGTAAACATACTAATTTTTCAAACATCCCTGCTGAAAGGTGAATGATCTAATGTCCCTGAAGGTTCAATGGGCCATTATGACTTTTTTCCCTTCAAATGAATGAATCAATTCACGAACGTTGTTTTTATGTCAGAGTAAACTATCTACAAAATATAACATATATTTATATTCTAGAAAAAGGACACAAAATGGCCAACCAGAGACCACAATGCTTGAGTTCATCAGAATGGCCCAGCTACATTCAAATACATACTCATGCGTGAATATAAGCCTGACGTGATGTTAATTTGTTGTCCTTATACGTGTTAAGAGACGCTTACTTGTCATGAATGCATACACTACCCAAATCAGCAGGCACCTTATGATCCCACACTTCTGCAATACTGGAACAGGGCAGACAGTGCTAACCATACTTGTAAATACTACAATTTTATCAACTAAGAAAATGTTGGTATAGTTCATAAACATACAAGACTTAATTATCTTCTGACCTTGTGTATTCTTATTTAATCGATGGAATAAACAGTTACATCAACAATAGATGATCTTAATTGATGTACATGTAGCCTGCAACAACAACCTTCTGCGAGAATGTATGTGGTGGCGACAAACGCCAAAAGGAGGCGTCTAACAAGTCATTTATCATTTCTTTTAAATTGTTTAAATTGACATGGACAAATATCGGCTGTGCCATCGATAACGACACACCAGTTACCCCCATTTATACACACACACACACACACACACACACACACACACACACACACACACACACACACACACATATATATATATATATATATATATATATATATATATATATATATATATATATATATATATATATATATTATTATATATATTATAGATTATAGCATGCTTTGTTGACTATATGGTATCCAGTGCGAGTTGATTACTTCATATCGTCTACAATCCATGCTATAAAATTTTTATCTCATGTTTAGGTCAATTTGTACATTTCAATACACAAAGCAAAAATGAGAACGACATTTGCAGAAAGTTTTACTCCTCATCAACACAATTACCGATAAAACCAGAACAGTACCGATGCATCATATTGTGGCACTATAGCTTTTAGGGCTATAATACAGTATTGATACAAGCTTGTTATAGTACTAAAATCGACCCAAACATGAGATAAATGTATATATATATATATATATATATATATATATATATATATATATATATATATATATATATATATATATATATATATATATATATATATATATATATATATATACATATATATATATATATATATACATATGTATATTTATATGTATATTTATATAAATATATATATGTACACGTGTGTGTGTCAGTGTGTGTTTGTGTGTGTGTGTTTTTTCTTTTAATCCTCCCTGCCTGCCTTATTTCTCGCTCTCTTCTTTCTTCCTTCCCTCTCTCTCCGTGTCTTAATTTATCACTGTCAGTCGAAGCTGATACTGAAACTAAACTCTTAAATTTGGCTTTACAAAATAACAGCATTGCCGAAATTACGCACCAGATTTCGCATAGTCGATCATTTTGAAACAATGTAGACCAGGGTTGTGCTAGTGAAATCACGGAATAAATGTGAAACTTGGTATAACATAGGTTAGTTTTTGAAAAAAGCTTGTATCACAATAATATGCTAAGCCGACATCTCAACATAGCATTGTAAGGGAGGTGTGACCCCCTGAGTAGGTCACGTGTCGATCAGTAGGAAAAACCCAATTCATGAATGCCAATGTGTGGTATAAAAATGGTATAAAACTCTGAAAACATCTTTTTGACCTTGGTGTGAAAGTTAAGTTTCACAAAGGGGTCCTGTGCAAAAAAACCCCAAAACTTGTCCAACTATCCAATGAAACCATGGAGGAGAAATTTACCTTCTCCACTCCCCTGTCCAATATCACCAATTTCCTGGAATAAGTAGTCCATAAGTGTTGTAACCATCATTTCATCTCCCTGAATCACTTTCCATTCTTCTGATATATGCCTTCTTTACTCATACCCTGCGCTTCAATCTGCCCAGCACCTTTATACAAAGAGTGAAAAAGTCCTCCTATATTAGCAGGATTATTGTGGACGGTGTACATGACATTGAGGATTTTGAAATCAATTTAACTTGTAAAATGTTGCCAGGTTTTTGTTATGCTGATGATAGGCCTGGTTTTATTCCCAGAATTATGAAAGATAATCACGCACCTGTCTTTCATTAAAATATCGATTTCAACTTTCTTCATATCCTTCTGCCCAAGTTTCCAAATTCCTCAAAACAGCTTTTTGTCATCGTACTTTACTAATAAATGAGTTTTAACATTATTAGAATGAATGCATGTGGTGCTTGCCAAGACTTACTGTTAAGTATGATATAGTGTCACTTTGAGGAATAACTAAAAATGCCGTCATCCTTCATTTAAGCTGTGAATGTAAGGAAATAGATCCACATGTTTAGAGCTTCTTCAAGATTATGCGTTGGAAAGGATTTAATAAAGATATGTTCAAATAACATGCAAAATGGAGCATCTGTGTAAGTAAAGCGAAATTTTGAAGCTCTAGTAAAGCTTTTGAAACATCGGAAGGTAGGAACCCCTATTATCGCTCATCGCGACCTTTTCTATTCTTTGCTGACCTTTGATAATAAAATCACTGTTTACTTTACGTATCGAATCGCCTTTGTGTTGTCAACCTTTCAGGTTGCACCATATTTTCTCTCTCAGCACAGTTGGTTTTAAAACAAAATGTATTATTTGCAGCCTTTAAGGCCCAAAAAGTACCTAATAACTTGCCCTTTCCAAAGAATAGGTGAAAATCCGATTTGGGCATTAACCCCCTCTTTCCTCTCCTTTTGAGGTTCCTTTTTGTTGTTGTTGTTGTTGTTGTAGTTGTTTTTTTTTCCTTTTTTGTTTTTGTTTTTTTTTTCCTTTTTTTTGTTTTTGTTTTTTTTTTCTTGGTACGTTACTATTAAGAGTTAATTTTGTATTTCTTGTGAAAGGTATATGTGTGCTATTTTTTATATTAATTGTTTTTTTCATAAAAAATTGATTAACAATTTTCTAACACTAGAAGGTTTGATGCTGTAGATCAAGGCAACTTATAAAGATGAATGGAGGAAAGGTCATTTCCTTTGGCCAATGACCCTTGACCCATATGCACCTGTGGTTGGCTATGGTTCATCATTTTCATCATTTTTGTATTAGTACTTACAGTACGCAAGGGGGTAGGGGGTTCAATGGGTCCGTACCCTTTTGACGAATATGGAAACTGATGCACAGTACAGTACCCGTCTGGACTCTTGCGTCGTGACATGTGCCGTGTTGGTCCTCTGTATGAATGCGTCGCCTTGCCGGAGAAGCCCGAAAGTAAAAGGGCCAGAGGAGTTCGAACGGCCAAATAGTTGATCGACGTATGATGATGTTTAAAATTCAAAAAGAAAAAAATATGGTAAAAAAATCAAAATAAACTAGAAATGTGGCCCCACAAAAATGGCCATGAACGAAAAAATACTCCTAAGGGTAAAGGGGAAAAACTTCCTACATGGAAAATCGATCCCAAGAGCTCCTGATTTCAGGACGTTACCACTGACCTGGGGGAGTCAATATTTAGATAAAGTGGATGCAGCTATTACTATCTGAAACATTGGGTCCAAATATGCGTTTTAATAAAATTAACGAAACACACACGCGTGATTTTAACAGCATGTTGAAAAACTTTCTTGTAAGTTTTAAAAATAAAGGAGTAACTTCTGTCTCAGACTTATCGTATTCTCAGAAAGAAAGAAATATGCAATACTGGAAAACAATTTACAATACGCATGAGTGAACCTGTCTGCTTAGGTATAAACCGTAAAATTTAAAAATGTTATATTGAAGACAAAGGTGTCAACCAAATTATAATGCTCAGGTTTCTGCTGTAGTCTCATGCAATGAAACAAATGAAAATTGAAAGGGTTTGAATTTATGCTTACCATGTATACCTAGGAAATTTAGATATTAAATATTTCCAAATGTGTTAAAGATAGTTAATTCAATACCTATTTATAACTCTTAGGCACTTGTTATAATTTATTGCATTCCATTATTGTATTTGTGTTTAGCGATGAAATATCATCTACCAAATGAATGCATGACCTGAGTTACTGTCTTTTAATTTATGCTGATTAGGGATATATCAAAACTTAAATGTTGAATATCTTCAGAAGCAATATATATATATATATATATATATATACACAGATAGAATCCTAGTACTTATGGCACATGCACATCAATAAACATACGTAGCCAAAGCCCAAGCTTTAAATTGATGTCAATAAGGGATATTTAAAAGAGCTAAAATGTTGCAAACATTCGATGATTTAATAAAAAGAGATGCGTTTTTTCCTCTGCTTCTCATACAACCGCATACAAAACATCTATGATCCAAGCCCCGATTTATTAAATTCATGCTCTCTCTCTCTCTCTCTGTCTCTCTGTCTCTCTGTCTCTGTCTCTCTCTCTCTCAAAGTTTTAATGTCGACATCTTTCAAAAGTACCATTTTACTCTCGGATATATGTTTGTGGTATAGGCACGTGAGATGAGCTACACATAAACTTTAGAACACTTAAAATCATGTAAAGTTAAATTCAAAATTTAAATGCTAAATATCTTCAAAACTATGATTGATGTCTATGTCATCTCAAATTTTCAAAGGCATACCTACTGAATAATACAAGCATTTTATTCATGGCAACACGGTAGTTAAACTAAATTAAAGAGAGAGAGAGAGAGAGAGAGAGAGAGAGAGAGAGAGAGAGAGAGCTGTGCATATATTTTAAACAGTTGTAAAAATATGTGTATTTGTCGCATACAACAATGGCAATTAAAGTTAACTTTGTATTCCACTTTTCGCAGCGAACATACACTTTGCCTCATTAGTTTCCATCTCCTGGAGTTGTTGTCACTTAGGGTCTTTCAGTGACGCTGATCATCCCTCGCGCTACAGATGTACAAAGACAAGACTGCTTTTTAAACTGTCTATTTAGTGGGCTTCGAGCAATAACTCATGTCAATATAATGGTTGAACTTTGGGTCCTCGTTATCAGATTATCTCAGGTAAGTTTTTTTTTGTATGTGTGTTTTTTTTGTTTTTGTGTTTTTTGAGTTTTTTTTAATTTTTGTGTTTTTTCTTTTCTTTTGTTGTTTGGTTATTTGTTTTGTTTTGTTGTTTGTCTGCTTAAATGGTTTTAGAGATATCTCTTAATCCATTTAGAGATAAATATAGGGCGCCGTTTTCCTTATAATTGAATTATTGATATAAAAAAATCACCAACATTAGTTGACATCAAAAAGACTTTTTTAAAATGAATAATTGTCATAATCGATATCAATTAATGATTAATTGAAATCAATAATTCTCATTTTCATATTTCAAAGTAAAGAGAATTGCTGATGACAAAACTTGAATTTTTTTGATAGGAGCAAAAAACAATCCTCTAAATATATATATATATCAATATATCAAGTTATCGGTATCACGAAATGGTATTTTTTTTTCTTGAATCGAGAAATACATTTTAGGTAGTTAAGAGGCCTCCTTTAGGTATCTGCTAATCGCTGCATGTGGTCACATCGTTAAAATAGATTTGGAGATGTTTTCAAACATTCAGACATGCCAGGAAATATAACGTATAGTTAAAATATATCTTTTAGTTGCATTACATATCTGTAAATCGATTGAAAGATACTTCAAATTAATTAGATATGTTTAGATATTTAATAAAACAATAACTACTCCCCATATATATGTATATATACATATATACATACATATATGTTTATATATATATATATATATATATATATATATATATATATATATATATATATATATATATATATATATATATATATATATATATATATATATATATATATGCAAATCTTCGAAACCCTTTAAAATAATATATTCAGGTGGTACTAAATAGCACTTGAAATTATCATATTCCATTTATTCTACACTTGCAGACATTTTAGGCTAGTTTGTTTTCTGATAGGTTTAACCCCAAGGGGCTACAGTTACAACCTTGTGTAATGGTATTCGATATCTGGTTGACAAATATTATATTTTGATGGCTTTTTCTTCACCAAAATACTTAAGACTTTTCATCCGGTTCTGACATGCCCTACAAGTTTTGCTATTATGATCCAAAGATTATTATAAAATATGGCTGCAATATTTTTTTTCAGACTTTAGACTTGCCTCTTTTGATGCAAAATTTTATCGTTGGCATTATTCACTTTAAATGTTCACTTTCAGACATTTTAGGCTTACGTGTTTTCTGTCAGGTTGTATCCCCAAGGGCTATTGGTAGCAAGCAGCGGCCGACAACAATTACAAGTATGCTTAATGTGATTGAAATCTGGTGAAGAAAAATATATTTTGATAACATTTTGTTACCTTAATGATAATGACTTTCATTCTTTTCTGTCATGTCTATGTACATATTTACTGAACGTCCAAAATCACTCAACGTTGACAGCATTTACTCAAATTTAACAAACCTGGGCCATTATGTTGAAGCATTGACTCAAGGTTGGCAGTGAAAAAGAGCTTTATTGTTTGGAGATTTTCAGAGTGAGGAGTAAGTGTCATCATTGGATTTGTTTTACATTTCTGGTGCCGGATGGTCATTGTTGCAGTACCTGTTAGAATTTCGCTCGGTTTCTACCGCTAGTCCGGCTGCAACTGTTTCTTTTACAATCAGTGGGACTGAACATACTGCTCCAGTTTGATTCTTCTTCCGTTACACACTGGCACGTTGTTAAACAAAGATAACCTATCCAGCTAGATGGTTACATACTGGTTCAGGGGTAAGTCAAATTATTCTTATCTGAACTTGTACTATACAAACTAGGTGATTACATTTGGTTTGGCAGGTATGCTTCATTCAAAATGAAGCTCTGCATCTATAAGCTAAACGTCGCGTATTTAGATACTTCATCATTTGCCAGTTATATATTTATTCATTATTATGAGGGTTGTCCTTGCTGAACATTTAGCTAAGACAAGCAGGCGTTACTCAGAGATACATGTAAGAGGTACAGGCTCCGAAACATGTTACCCGCTGAAGACCATTCAATTTATTTGGACTAATACACCCTATGGCAACATTCTACAGAAGAACGTGCACGATATGGCAAATGTACGACAATATATATATATATATATATATATATATATATATATATATATATATATATATATATATATATATATATATATATATATATACATATATACATATATATATATATATATAGGTTAGACAGTGATAGGTCTAAGGTACATTAGAATATGGGCAACCTTGATCTGCTCTTTCAGGTCACAGCGCAATTCTGCATCCATTTCTGCACGACAAGTCAAAAAGCTTGAAAGGTGTTCTTTGCATAAGGACCAGTGTCTAAGTGAATACGTTCCTACTGTGTACCAGGAGTCAAGACGTCCCTGACATGGGAAATGGTTCTTCTTGTCAGCAAGAAACCGACACGAAAACAAAAGAGAATTATGCAAAGCTTTTTAGGTGCACCGTGGTCGGCTTTTGAAGGGCTCAAGTCAAGATTTTGCAATCTTGAAGAATGCTGAAACCTTCATCATGAACTTTGTATGCTTAACTTCCTTTTCAAATCTAATCTTGTCATGATTTTGCATCTGGCAGTTGCGATCTTTTGTTCTCTTTAAAGTCATGAGAACACAAGCTCATTTCACCGCCTCGCTTTAAGATGGAAAGAGTAACATTTTATTGTTTAGGGATTTAACCATATTTGGGGAGGCTTTCCTAGGGGTTTTACTATATTTTGGGAGGCCCTGCAAATTAAAGCCCGGCTATTAGGGCACCGCAGAATTGTGCGTGACCTCCCTACGATCCATCAGGGATGCTTGCTGTGCCCTCCAAGCCAGGCTTTGTGAATTTAGAATATAGAAAAACCCCATTTGATTCCAACAACAATAACAATGGCTTTGCCACATTTCCGTGGAACCACATGGGCCCCTTACGGTTAAAAGCAGTTCTTGGGATTTGTGGAATTTCAATCACGTGACTGTAAGGGTATATATGTTTCTGATACTCAGTGTCTAATTAATCTATATGATCAGTTATATCAGTAGTAAGTTTTTTCTGATAGATACAAAGAACATTTCAAATGTTCAATTGCGAGTATGAAAGTTATTGAACTAGAAAAGATTTAGTTCATAACGAATCTTTCTGTGTATCTACATGGAAGAACTTCTAACTAGGTGGCGGTGAAAACAACCCATGCTCAGCTGAACTAGAGAATCATCAAACTGGTGTTTCTGTGAACTTGGGATAGGATCAAGGTCACCCATGTACAAAGTAAGTCTGACCTCCATGGACGAACACTAACATGAACAACATCAAGATCCCATTCATTTAGTTCTCAAGTTAAAGTGAGGAGTGAAAAGTCCAAAGCAGTACCACTTAGTGAACAACTTTGTTTGACTCTTTCACCTGGTGAACAAATTAATAACTAGGAGACTCTAGGAGTGTCCTTGTTTGATATCAAAGAAATCGGGTGAGCGGTTTTGGAGCAGAATGTTTTTTGTAAGATTTGCCCCCAAGAAACAAAAAGTTCATAAAAAAATCCAAAAACACTAGAGCGTAACAATTTCAACAGATTGGGTGAGACCCACCCCTGGCAAGATTCATTGTCAACAACTTTGAAGTCAGTCTGGCTTTCAGTTTTGAAGAAATGTACAAAAATTGTGAATAAGCATTAGAATTTCGATTGACTTGCATATTTATCTATAGGAAAGGTGCATATGCTGATAGGCCTGAATCTAAAAAAAATGGTAAAAATCATGAATCCACAGCAGTGCCACCTAGTGAATATTTTGTGTGGTTCTTCTACAAGGAATATATTTTTTAAAGTTTCAACTAAATCTAAATGACGGCTCTGGAGAAAAAGTCGAAATTAGGAAAAACACAAGGACTGCCGACGGATCATCCTATAAGTTCAGCGGACTGACAAGTCAGTTGAGCTAATAATGACAACAGCTAGTTTTCATGTTGGAGGCACCTATTTGAAGGCAGAAGAGCTTTGTTCCCCTAGTAGATGAAAACCCTACTTGGGTACAATGCGTGGTAAAGATTAAGCTTTCATATATTCTGTGCCATGTGCATTACACGATGTAAAGCTGAAAAAAATTAACAGTTACAGTTAATTTGCGTTCCAGTTACTAATTAAACGCCTATTCATAATTCAACTACCTTGTTGCCATCATTAAGAATGCTTGTATTATACGGTAGGTATGCCTTTGAAAATTTGAGATGACATAGACATCAATCATAGTTTTGAAGATATTCAGCATTTAAATTTTGAATTTAACTTTAACATGATTTTAAGTGTTCTAAAGTTTATTTGTAGCTCATCTCAAGTGCCCATACCACAAACATATATCCGAGAGTAAAATGGTACTTTTAAAAAATGTCGACATTAAGACTTTGATTGATATATATATATATATATATATATATATATATATATATATATATATATATATATAGAGAGAGAGAGAGAGAGAGAGAGAGAGAGAGAGAGAGAGAGATAGAGAGAGAGAGAGAGAGAGAGAGAGAGAGAGAGAGAGAGAGAGAGAGAGAGAGAGAGAGAGAGAGAGAGAGAGCATGAATTTAAAATTGCGGCTTGGATCATAGATGTATTGAATGCGGTTGTATGAGAAGCAGAGGAAAAAACGCATCTCTTTCTATTAAACTATCGAATATTTGCAGCATTTTAGTTCTTTTAAATATCCCTTATTGACATCAATTTAAAGCTTGGGGTTTGGCTACATATGTTTACTGATGTGCATGTGCCATAAGCACTAGAATTTTATATCTATATATATTGCTTCTGAAGATATTCAACATTTACGTTTAGAAATATCCCCAATCAGCATAAATTGAAAGCCAGTTACTCAGGTCATGCATTCATTTGGTATATGCGGATTTCATCGCTAAACACAAATACAATTATGTGATGCGATAAATTATAATATGTGCCTAATTGGTATAAATAGGAATTCAATTAACTATCGTTAACACATTTGGAAATATTTAATATCTAAATTCCCTAGGTATACATGCTGAGCATAAATTCAAACCTTTCAATTTTCATTTGTTTCATTGCATGAGACTACAGCAGAAACCTTAGCATTATAATTTGGCTGATGCCCTTATCTTCAATATAAAGTTTTTAAATTTTACGGTTTATACCTAAGCAGACAGGTTCACTCATGCGTATTGTGAATTGTTTTCTAGTATTGCGTATTTCTTTCTTTATGAGAATACGATAAGTCTGAGACAGAAGCTACTCCCTTATTTTTAAAACTTACAAAAAAGTTTTTCAACATGCTGTTAAAATCACGCGTGTGTGTTTTGTTAAGTCTATAAAAACGCAGATTTGGACTCAATGTTTAAGATTTTAAAAGTTGCATCCAGCTTATCTAAATATTTACTCCCCCAGCGTGTTTTTTTCTTGGTTTTTCGCGAGACTGCTTAAAATGCAGAATATCTCTCCTCAAACGTTTGAATGAACCGATTGCTTCTTTGCAACATGGGCGCCATTATTCTGATGACGACTAAGCAACGTGTTTAAGATTGTAACAAAATGCCTTCCACACTGAACGCTGTTACATCAAAAAGTGTGTGGGTCAGTGGTAACGTCCTGAAATCAGGAGGTCTTGGGATCGATTTTCCATGTGGTAAGTTTTCCCACCTTTATCCTTTGGAGTATTTTTTCGTTCATGGTCATTTTTGTGGGGCCACATTTCTAGTTTATTTTGTTTTTTTAACCTTTTTTTTCTTTTTGAATTTAAAACATCATCATACGTCAACTATTCGGCCATTCGAACTCTTTCGGCCCTTTTACTTTCGGGCTTCTCCGGCAAGGCAACGCATACATACAGAGGACCAACGCGGCACATGTCACGACGCAAGAGTCGGGACGGGTACTGTACTGCGCATCAGTTTCCATATTCTGCGAAAGGGTACGGACCCATTAAACCCCCTCCCCCCCCCTGCGTACTGTAAGTACTAATACAAAAATGATGAAAATGATGAGCCATCGCCAATCACAGGTGAAAATGGGTCAGAGGTCATTGGCGAAAGGAAATGACCTTTCCTGCATTCATCTTTATAAATTGTCCTGATCACCAGTATCAAACCTTCAAGTGTTAGAAAATTGTTAATTAATATTTTTATAAAAAAACAGTTAATAAAAGAAAAAATAGCACACATATACCTTTCACTAGAAATACAAAATTAAGTCTTAAGTGTAGTGTACCAAAAAAAAAAAAAAACAAGAAAACAATAACAACAACAAC
The DNA here is from genome assembly GCA_964020975.1 of Hermodice carunculata. Classification (NCBI taxonomy): domain Eukaryota; kingdom Metazoa; phylum Annelida; class Polychaeta; order Eunicida; family Amphinomidae; genus Hermodice; species Hermodice carunculata. The sequence goes on along the minus strand of OZ026613.1, from coordinate 78,720,872 downwards.
AACAACAACAACAACAACAACAACAACAACGAAAAAAACCTTAAAAGGAGAGGAGGGAGGGGGTGAATGCCCAAATCGGATTTCCACCTATTCTGTGGAAAAGGCAAGTTATTAGGTACTTTTAGATTTCCCTCCATGGTTCAATTGGATAGTTGGACAAGTTTTTTTTTCTTTTTAACGCAGACCCCTTAGTAAACTTAACTTTCACACCAAGGTCAAAAAGACGTTTTCACAGTTTTATACCATTTTTATACCATACATTGGCATACATGAGTTGGGTTTTCCCTTCTGATCGACATGTGACCTACTCAGGGGTCACACCTCCCTTATAATGCTAAGTTGAGATGTCGGCTTAGCATATTATTGTGATACAAGCTTTTATTCAAAAACTAACCAATGTTATACCAAGTTTCACATTAACTCCTCTTTATGAGGAGTAAAACTTTCTGCAAATGTCGTTCTTATTTTTGCTTTGTGTTTTGAAATTTACAAATTGACCTAAACGTGAGATTAAAATTTTATACCATGCTTTGTAGACGATATGAAGTAATCCACTCGCACTGGATACCATAAAGTCAACAAAGCATGCTACAACCTATAATATATAGATGGGGGGGGGGGGGGACAATTGATAAGAAATGATAAATGACTTTCCAGTTAGTCGTCCTTTTGGCGGTTGTCGCCACCACAGACATTCTCGCAGAAGGTTGTTGTTGCAGGCTACATGTACATCTATTAAGGTTATCTATTGTTGATGTAACTGTTTGTTACATGGACTAAATAAGAATACATAAGGTCAGAAGATAATGAAATCTTGTATGTGTATGATCTATACCAACATTTTCTTAGTTGATAAAATTGTAGTATTTACAAGTATGGTTAGCACAGTCTGCCCTGTTCCAGTATTGCAGAATTGTGGGATCAAAAGGTGCCTGCTGATTTGGGTAGTGTATGCATTCATGACAGGTAAGCGTCTCTAAACACATATAAGGACAACAAATTAACATCACGTCAGGGTTATATTCACGCATAAGTATGTATTTGAATGTGGCTGGGCCATTCTGATGAACTCAAGCATTGTGGTCTCTGGTTGGCCATTTTGTGTCCTTTTTCTAGAATACAAATATATGTTATATTTTGTAGAGAGGGTTACTCTGACACAAAAACAAAGTTTGTGAATCAATTTTAATGGGCTGAGTAACACTTTAGTCAGTGGGTTTCATTTGAAGGGAAAAAAGTCATAATGGCCCATTGAACCTTCAAGGACATTAGATCATTCACCTTTCAGCAGGGATGTTTGAAAAATTAGTATGTTTACAGGCAGAAAAGTAGCAAAAAATACAATCTTTTCTCTGCAATACAACCCAAAGCTGACTGAAGAACAGCCAGCCCCTTCTGGTATTTATACCAGCCATACTTGGTCATGTGACCACTGCATCTAGTTTTTCGAATATGGAATAAAGAAGGAAATATTCAAATGGCCCAACTCTGAGTTTTTAGATATGCATATGAAAATATTTAAATGACCGAACTCTGACTTTTAGATGTGCATATGAAAGTAAGTTCATGTGACTTTGGGTCTGTTTGCCAAACAGTTTTACACGTCAGTTTAAGGCATGAACTTATCTTACAATTTGTGTTAGGTTTGGGAAGTTTGCCCTCTACTTGTGAAGGACAGCTCTTTTAGTAAACTGGACACATGATTGAACAACTGGTTTAAAGGGTTTTTATTTCCTTTTATCCAGGATTTAATCTGCTGCTGAACACATTGTTTCGGCGAGAGCTACTACCGTTCATAATGAAAATTATGTTTGCAGAATTGTTGGGCCCGGCAATAAAAAGATATATCATACTGAAATCAGTAATACATAGTTGTGAAAATCTGCAAATATAAAGCACATTTTCGCAGAAACAAGTACAAGGAACAAGGTAAACTTGTTACATCATAATATGCAATTTAAAGGTGCATATTTGCATGCCACAACCAACAAATGTTTTTGTGGATAGTGTAACAAATTTGATTCACGATTGTTAATATAATGCACTAAGACATTTCAGAAGAAAACCAGAACTTTGAAGGTTTATTGATAATGGGACAGATAAATAATGTCCAGATAACCGAAAGGTGTGGGTGCTTTTGAGAGAAAAAAAAATCAATGGCAGTAAATGACATTTTTGAAGGAGCTAGAATGGGGATAAGCTCATACAAATTGCATATCAAGAAGCCTATTTGTGACCGTGTTTACATATTATTGATTATATAAATGATATACAATAACATAGTAGGTGGGTTGCGATGACAAAGTGTTACTGGTAAATCAAACGTGTATTCTATGTCAGATATGCCAAGTCACCGATATGACGGGAATCCCCCGTTATAAAACAAGGCAATTATTTCTTAAAGTATGTAAAATAAATCAAATTCAGCTTTTTTATATAAAAAAGTTTACAACAGAGTCCCTTTTCCCACTTGATGCTAACCACTTTGGTGTGTCTGCAAAGTAGCAGAAAATCATGATACAATTGCTTTAAATATGCATGTGATATCCAACACATACTCCAAAACCTAAAATATATGTATTAATACATATAGGAACATGAAATATAATGTAATCTTGGAACACTATGGTTATCATATTTAGGTTAAACAATTATGCGTCGTGACAGGCTTATCAAGGACCACAAGTCCAGTGTCCTTTATACCAATTTAATAAGACTATCAATGCGAAAAGGGGATGGTAAATGCCATGGGGTGTAGTCAAATATTATAATGTATGTGCAATTTGACAAGAAGAGATGAGCTGGCAAGTATGCATGTGGATAGCCTTTCTTTTTCTTTCTGAGATTACGTGCGTACAAAATTCAAACAATCGCCAAATTATCGAAAAATGGCCATATGACCTTGACTTTCGCCTCAAACCCCTATGTTCTTATAAGCAAATTGTGGCGAGAGCACCAAAGCTTCGGTACAAAGTTTGTTTGACCAGAACGGATTGAAAGTTTTTGAGTGAAGGTAAAAAATCCCAAAGTGATAGTGTACCCCGATTTCCAGGAAAAATAGGTCAAGGTGGCCCGAAAAGTAAGTCACTAGGACAAGTGTTTGTAGACAGCTTGAGGGTAGAGCTTTTTATGTGACATGCAGATAATGAGCGACATATGGCAAAATCAAAATTGCAATAACAACAACAACAACAACAACAACAATAATAATAATAATAATAATAATAATAATAATAATAATAATAATAATAATAATAATAATAATAACAATGACGATGATGATGATGATGATGATGATGATGATGATGATGATGATGATAATAATAACCACCTGATTTGAGACTACCTAGGGGTAGGGAACTTCAATGGTGTACATGAAGGTCATTTGTGGGGCTGCCTTTAATGAATTTCTTCCATAGTTTGAGACAAAAGTAACAATGTTGTTCTTTTGTATGCGGGCTTCAGCCGGAATAAAACTTTGACTGATACCCCTCTATGATCACAAGTAGCTATGGCTGGTAAAACACATGGTTCACGAAAAATAATCTGAAATATTATAAATTATTTGGTCAGGGCAACGTACTGTATTTCTTATTTTATATTATTTGTAATACGTGTAGGCTCATGAATATGTGGGACCAGAAAGTAAGTTGGACAAAAATGATCGATCTTTTTACCAAGTGCTGTAGTAAAATAAGTCACCTGTTAAAACGATATTGTCAAAACCAGAAGTTTTAGCATGGTCAAAACTATTCTGTTGTTTTTCCCAGAAATACACCTAGGAATCAAGTAGCCTGTAAACAAAACCTAATAAGAAATTATTATGCAAGTTTATTTCAGTCAATGATATTTGGACATGGGTCATTTCCTGGACTCCAGAAAGTGACTGGAAACACACCTCCACCCATTCCTTCAGGATGGTTTTCCCCAACGTGTAGAAAACTTGTAATGCAAGATCACAATCAGGTGTGTTATGCGATAAAAAGTTTCGGAGAGGGCAATTGTATCATGTTGAACATGAATATCTGCACAAATAATTCGTAGTTTGTCCTAGGACGAACCATGAACATTAAGGTGATAGCGTGTGATATCACAAGAGCTACTAGCAGGGCGAGGGTTGAGTTGAACATTGCTGGTACATAAAATTAAAAGTGGGAAAATAATAAATTGGTAAATTGCAAGATCTTAACATTTTCCAGATACAATAGTGTTGCTTATATATATCACAAGTTACCTATGTAATAGGCACAGCAATACATATCACATATAAATGCAAACAGCTGCCATCATATAAAACGAATGAATTTAAGACTGCAAAACATCCTTGATGTTTCCCTCTGACAACTTGTTCTGAAATTCATTTGGCTGTTAAAGCCAGGACTTCCTTAATTTTGAATTGAACGTGATGATACTATTATGTCGGTTGATTTGAAGGAAACAGAGATATAGCAAATAGACATGCAAATACTGAAAGCATATTTTATGTTCTGGGGTGGCCGCACACAGTATAAACATAAATATTATGTGAAAAATTACTGCATAGTTAAGACAAAGCTAATCTCGCCAGTACGTAAAGTAGGATAGGAACAAAACGATCAAATATTAAATTGTGAATGAGCCAGAATATATTGAAACATAAATGGTAGATTATAATAAAGTAAGAGTACATTAACGCTTTCCCGTGATTTACATATAGAAAGCATTCCCTAATGATACACCGAGTGTATTAAAACATTAAAAATGACAGTTCAGAACAGCTGTTGTGACGCTCAATCTCATATATATATATATATATATATATATATATATATATATATATATATATATATATATATATATATATATATATATATGTATGTGTGTGTGTGTGTGTGTGTGTGTACATATAATGCTTATAGGGCACAGCGGAGAAAACTCAAATGGGTCTCTTAAGGAGCTTGTGTGTGTGTAAGACGCGATGTGGTTCGTCAGATTAAACCCTGTTAGTATTTTTAATTGGAAACTGCCTTACCTTGACAGTGTTAAAATTGGAAAAAATTAATTTGACGTCCCATGTTATTTATTTAAAGTTCACTCGTGATGAACGTGTGACTGTAGCAGCATTGGTGAAAGGATAGATAAGTCGAAACTCCTTGTTTTTCCGTCAGTTCAGTAAACTCTTTGTGGCTATTGAAAACGCATACTGGTACTTTTGCACTATGATATATATATATATATATATATATATATATATATTTTTTATTTATATATATATTTAAATATTTATATATATATATATAGTGTGTGTGTTTCTAATTAAGGTCATTCTCTTCGCAACATATCAGAGATACTTTAGGTACATTTACCTATTTCTCATATTCATATATTTCTTGTCACGGTTGTTACCGCGCTGGTCGTTTTGTCGCAATATACACAACCGATCAGAGCTGCCGTGGAAAGGGGGGGGGGGAGGTAAAATAAAAAAAAAAAGTTAGACTATCTTTTTCCATACAGGGTTTTGAATTTTTAATGGTATTGTCAACAAAAAGCAAAAATTTAGCCTAGTATTATCAACATATATACCGTCATAAATAAAATCATTCATTTCATTTTGAAAGCAACAATCTTGATTCCTTTCGCAAAAAGGTATTACAAAATACATTACCTATACATTATCAGTCACGAATGGCTTTGTCTGACTCCTCACTGGTACATGAACCTTTCATCGTTTGATCTCAAGGAAAACGATCTGTCTCGACCAAATTTCCTGGCGATCATGTCAATTAAGGGGCCTGCTCTTATTTACAGTGCATATAACATTGCGGTACTAAATTTGGCACTGGGTTTTTGTACCCAAGCCGAAAATGGATGCACTTTTTAGTTTTTTCGATATGTGTAGTCTATTTGCATGTAACAATAAATATTCTAAGACTAATTTGTAAAATGTGAGGGGCATGTTCTTCAATCAGTCCAATTTACACTTTGACAAAAAGTATCACAACAAAACTTTTTGCATGAAAAGCTTGACATCAATGGTCACGTAAAGACAATACTATAACTTACAAACAAAACTTTTTGCATTCTGTCATGTTAAAACTAGATATGGCTTTTTCGACCCTATGGACCTTTACACTTACGCTTTGGTCTCTTTTGGGTAAATACGAACTATGAATTTATGTGTTTCAGCTATACATACCAAGGAACATTGCTTTTGGTCGGATTTGACTTGGATTTGTTTCATTAGGACTACGGTTTGGATATGGTAATGACACTGTCTAATTAGCTTGGCCTTTTTTTTGTTTTCCGTGAAAAAGAACGGTTTTACATCATTGAATTTTTAAACGGGTACAGTTAACATTGATAACTTTTTCCATTTTGGAGCTAAAAACTAGTATTCACAATTGGAATATTGTCAAACAAAAATGGTTACCTAAGTAATTCTCTTGTCTTTACGTAGCCGTTAATTTCACAAAGATTTATCTCTTCAGTTTTGAGTGAGGTTTTCTCAAAATTACCACTTCTTGTAAAACTTGTTTATGAGATATAGTCACCAACAAAGACTACCACTAGTTTAAGGCTTGACTAGTTGAAAATAAATGAAAACGGTGTGCTTAAAATTCTGTCCTTCTTTAGAGCCACCTCCGCAACAGGTCCTGACAGTATTAGTAATTTCCTACTGAAACTTACTGCTCCAAGTACATGAAAAACCGTTATGTCGTCTGTTTAACTTGTCTCCATCATCCGGTGATTTCCCGAGCAATTGGAAGAAATCCAATACATGCTCAGTTTTAAAAAAAAATCAACTTTGCAGCTTAAGTCGAATTATCGTCCTATATCCCTGATAGGTAATGCATCTGAAGTCCTTAAGAGATTCGTTTTCATTGTACTGTACGAGTACTAAATGGGAAATAATGTCCTGACCAATTGCAATTCTGGCTTTGCATCCAATGATTCTAGCATAAATCAACTTGTAAGTATTGTGCACAAGATATATAATGGTCTTGAACTGCAAAACCAGGCAAGAATGTTCTTCTTAGACATCTCCAAAGCCTTTGACCGGTTATGGCACCAGGGCCTACTCTTCATACTAAGACGATCAGGCCTATGCCTCCTTGTTCTCATGTTGGTGGTGACGTGATTAATCTTCAACAGAGAACTGTCATTCATTGCCAGTCTTCTTCATGGTTATCCATCGAGGTTGGGGTCACACAAGGCTCCATTCTCGGGCACCTTTTTTTCCTGGTTTAAATAAATGACATTCTCGATGATACCATTTGTGACATAAGACTATTTGCTGATTGCATAAGTTTTGTAGAAATAATCCATGATACCGAGGCATCAGACACTCACATGAATACTGATTTTGGGCACTTTCAAAATTGGGGCATACTTTGGCTCATCTCTTTCAATGCTCTAAAATCTCTTTCCCTTACATTCACCTGTAAACATATTAAAGTAAATCACCCAATACTATATTTCACCAGCTCTGCAATACCCGAGAACACAAGCCATACTCATTTAGGTATAACACTAGCCTACAACTTAAGGTGACACTCTCATATAAACCGCATCACTACAAAAGATAGCAAATGCCATGCACTCCTTAAGCAACTGAAATTGTATCACTCCAGGAAAACACTAGAAAGAATATATCTTACTATGGTCCTCCCTTTTATGGAATATAGGTGCTCTCTTTTGGACAACTGCACCCAAGAACTGTCAGATTTGCCATAAGGTTTGAAGTACAAAACAGCCAGGATTTGTACTGGAGCTGCAAAAGTTACTTCTGGCTATTTTCTGCTTACAGAGATTGGGTGGGAGCCATTTCTTATAAGGAGAAATTTTCTAAATTATTACTGCTATATAAAATTTTAAACAAACTTTCTTCTCAGTACCTAGACGAGGTAATACCAAATTATGTACTTGTACAAACATGTCGTCCTTTCAGAAACTCCATGGAACTAAAACATGCTTTGCTAACATTGTTCAGATCCAACTCCACTTAAGTCAGTCAAAAGTAAACTCGCATCCTTTTGATATAAATATTGTCCCATCTGCAGCCTGTTTTTGCAGCCACACAGTTGAAAATACATCTCACTTCTTTTTTCATTGCCCGCTGCATTATCCGCAACACTGTATTATCAAACAGTCTTTTGTGGTGTCTGTCGAAGATACACCTCACTTCTTTTTTTCATTGCCCGCTGCATTATCCTCAACACTGTATTATCAAGCAGGCTTTTGTGGTGTCCTGTGTTTCGTGTACATAAGAAGTGTGTCACTTATGTACTGCAGATCTTCTCGATCAGTTGCTCTGTAACCACTAAATTATCCAGTTTTCAGAATAAATATGTTAACAATTGGACATTTTAATCTTTTTCAAGTGCGCCTAATTAGCAAGTTATATTTAAGCAGCTGACAGGACATGTCATCTCACATGACACACCCCTGCTTGATGAAAAGTTACAAGTAACTGAAAGCCGCCTGGCTAAAGCAGGTAGCAGCCTGTCCAGAATTGTGGATAAAGTTGCAAAATCAGTCAATGATGAAATGATATATTGATAGATGCAGCAACGGATTGTATAGCCATATTGGGTCATGGGTTTCTGAAGCTCAGCCTGTGCAGGCAAGGGATTTTAAAAGGATACGAGCAAAGAATACTCACATTGGTTTTGCCAAACAATGTCTTACAAAAACCTTCTTTTCTGACATGAAGAGGAGAAGAAGGTTTAGATCATTCAATACGTTATCAAAGTCGATACAAGATGCAGGGGAGATTCAATGGTTCAGGACGTGGATCCACAATCAAATCATAAGTAACTCACAACATTCATCCAGGCGAAGCAGAGGCAGAGGCTCTCAATACAATTATAAACCAAAGCCTTTTTCATGGTGTGGCAAACAAAACTTTCACCAACAAAGCAAAAGCAAGAAAAAGGACGAATATAGGTGTTCCTTCATTTAAGGTCAGAAATTGGAGTAAATGTTATCATGAATAGACTAAGCTCACCTCTGATATGGATAATCTGCGGTCTGTAAAAAGGTACAATCTCCTTGGGGAAAAAAGGCTTCAAAGCCATCTGTTTACAGAAGCTAAATGTACTGACACTGAGCAGTCAGATATTTAGACTGAGGGACAAAAACTACATGAACACATTCTGATTGAACATACAAGCCATGAAAACGGGGAGTTGATTTCACCAATACTTCACCAAAAAAATGGAGAACCCGGAATGATTTTAAATTTCGAAGGAATTAAATGAAAGAGTACAGTATCACCATTTCAAAATGGATACCTTTGAATTAGCATTAAAATTGATTACACCACATTATGATATGGCAATCATTGATATAAAAAACTGCTTACTATTCTGCGTCCATTCATCACGAATTTTGAAATTCAAATGGGGCCGACATTTATTGTGTGCATTGCCAAATGGTCTTTTTGTAGGCCCAGGACTGTCCACTAAGGTGATGAACTCTTGTTATGTAGCTCTTCACAAAATAGGACACATAATTAGTGGATTTATCGACGAAAATCTGATCATTGTGGATTGTGCAGCAGAAGTAGATGCGGCTATATAGGATACTTTATACTTAAATATTATTAGCCCTTTAGGTAAAATGTTAAAAAAAGGGTCTGGGCTACCCAGCCATCAATACTGCAAACCGTGCTATGTCACAGGTGACAGTATCTGTGGCACACAATGTGTAGGCTGTGACCCATTAGAAAAAAAATCCTGAAAAGCTTTTACAGTTTAAGGTTAAATATCAGGTTCAGGAGGAAAGGGATTTCTAGAATTGGGTAATAAGCTCTGAAACATGTTGAATAACTACCCGCCGAAGAAGCTTTTATTTATTTGGGCTGATACAGCCTATGTCAAAATTTTACAAAGGAAATATGTGCAATATGGACATCAGTACTTCCATATGCATTTAGGTTAGACAGGGACAGTAAGCTTATGGAAAGTAAAGAGTTTCGACTGCGGAATAGGGTAATGACTACTATGAAGTGGTTCTGGGCAAAAAAACAAAAAAACAAATACAATTCTCACACAGCCTGCCTCCCCCGTTCGACTAAGTGGAAACTATACCCTCCCACAATTACCATCAATGACTCCTTCACCATGGAAGGTCGCAAAATAGTTCCTTGTGAAATTCCTTAATGTATGTCTGAGTAAGGTCAAGCAATAGCTTCAAAACAAATTTGGTTCTAAACTATGATGATGGACCATTGGAATAAATTATATGTGCAACCTCAGTGTATTGAAGTAATCCACATGGAAGCAAATGTTCATACAGCATTGTGATACATGTGTATACACCGTTCTTACTTGTTTTATTGGTGTCTGAAGAGAACAGGAATGGTTTACAGTAACCATTGTAATACAGGGCTGATGTGAAAAGGTGGACACTTTGTCTGTCTAAAATGCTGACTGTGCTGCTCATTTCATGAAAAAATAAAATAGCGACAATGAAAATAATGTCTGAGTTTTTTCAATGATTTAATTTTCACAGAATAATAACACCATAGAAAGAAGGCCAGTTGTGAATTGATTTCCAAAGGAAGAAAGCAAAAGTAGAATTAGGAGCCAAAAATGGGAATGGTGTTTTGAATGGCCAAGGTGGAACTGGACGTGCACAACATTTGCAAAGAGATCACAACACGCGAAATGCTTTGAGATTTCAAGAAGCAGGATCAGTGCCTTGATTGCTTTTACAATGAAAATCGGAAGTGTAGGGCAATTACTTGGTCAGGTAAGTAATTCCATAGGCAAATAGTGGAGTCATTTGTTAACACACATGTTAGTCTGTGAGTGCACACAATTAGACCTAAGGTCAAGATGATTCTAATGATTAGCTGAAATCACGAATCAGGGTTTGGATCTATCCACATAGAATAACAGCTTCAATAGCATAATATTTACTCAACTGATGCCATGAAGAATTCGGGTGCAGACCACCATTGAGCCGAAGAATATTTTTAAAGATCCCAAATCAGTAAGAAGTACTTCTCTGAGGGGTTTTGCAAATAACGTTAATTGTGAATCAGTATCAATATGTGTTATAGTAAAAAAATGTTGTGGTAATACATAGTTGAGTTAATTTCAACTTGCTGAATGCATGGACGTCGACAGAGAGACTGTATTTTTTCTCCTGTCAATTAAAGGTGAAAACAAAATCACCCAGACAAAGCAAGTTGATTGATGTGTGAAACATATAAAGTAATTTTTCCAGATGATTTAGCATTCTAAAGATGTAAAGGCACCCAGCGTCCTGTTAGACCACTCCTCAAGACTGGTAATATCAAAAGAGACTTCCCTGGTGTCAAGTGGAGATAGTGTTGCCTGCTCGAATGACTATTAGGCTTGATTAGTAAGGTCCCGTAGAAGCCAACCTCATTTGTGATGGGAGGGCTGCAGCCCATCCACCGACTCATTGTGCATGCTCCATCAGCCATCAATTCAGGGAAAATTGACGTAATGTTAACGAATTACCGCACCCGTTTCAACCATGCACATATCTAAGTAATGCCATTTGCTTGATGAGGCCTTATGGTAGAATGTTATTTGACGTAAAAATTAAACCGATTTACCGAACGTCTGTTTATGATCTTTCAATATGTATTGCTAATATATATAGGTTTAAAGGGTGTCATAGAACACTGCATAGCATAACTCCAGTAATTGCCAGACATGATACCAAAAGCTTGAAATATAATGTGAACAACTGTCTTCATGGGTCTTTGTGGTCTCGATGCACAGAACCGATACCACTTGTTAAAATCTAGGAATACGGCACTGGCAGGATAAAAACCGTGTGCAAGAAAAATCTGTCCACCTACAAACCATGGGGGCAGATTTTGGTCAGCCCTGCTGAATTTAGAGGGCGTGCGCATGAGCCTAGAAATGAACTTGCATCTTAACTGTCAGCTCTCTCATATAAACAACACTGCAATCACTAATATTGTTGTTGCAAGTTAAATAATTGGAGTAGATGCTACGAACGATTCCCAAGCAGCTTTTAATTGCAGTTTGCTTTCGAAGGTTGTTGTGCATAGACCTCTCTATCGCTTACCTGTTCCAATGCCAGTCAGTTTTAATGCCCTGCTGGCCATTTGTGGTACCCCAGTCCCAGTGGCGTCATTTGTCATGCTCCATACATGTTTAAAATTGCACATATTTATTTTGCAGTAATTTGTTTGAAAAGACAGTTACCACATGTGATTGATTTCCACAGCCTTAAATCTTATTTGCGTGTTTTACAATTAGTGGTTGGTTTTATTGAAAGCAAAACTGAAGTGTTGGAAAAAACATTGTTTGCGATGTTCAAATGGAGTCCCTGTAGAACACGTTGCCTTCTTCTCTACCAAATATTTAGTGAGTATCCTTCCGTATGTCTTGCAGTCTTAAAAGAAAGCTTCAGAAGAACTACCTGAGGCCTATTCCTATCAAATTATAAGTTCTTACACTTAAGCAACATCAAAGAGCTAGATTTACCGCTTGCATTGCGCCCGGCATCCGTGCTTTCGGCAACGGTAAGTTGTTGGGACCTGGGCGGAAGTCCAGGGAAGGAGTTATGTCTTGTGACGAACAGGTTGTTCTTACGTTTCCAGTTTAACCAGTGAAATTTTTTATTGCAATTTATAAATTTTTTTCTGGGTGCAAAAAAAAAAAGACAAAAATTATTGTGTCATAGTTAAACTTTGGGGGGCAGTTCACTGAAAATATGTAAGTAAGGGAGGGTTCATAAAGTATTACGCTAAGGGTTGGGGGTTGGGGGGTGGGGGTACGGAGGAAAACATCCAAACCAAGAAAAAATTCACTGGCTCCCTATAGTAAACAAAACAATTTTTAGTGGGCCCCTGGTCAAATGCTTATTTTTAATGGCCCCACCCATCCCCAGCTGAAACATATCACACTATATCACTGAAATTCAAGAATCTTATTACTTTTATGATTTCAATAGTATCATATACCACCAAAAGTCTACCATATGAGATTCAGATGCTGAAAATGGACTTTGACAAGACCATTTTTCCTCCAAACCTGAACCAAGGATTCACCAATGAGAAAGTGTGAACATTTTTGCAGGATATAACATGCATGCATATCTCCACATGTAATTTAGAGCAGAAGACAAGTACTTGTATCCTTTGGTATGCTATCCCTTCATTCATTCTATGCCTAAGAAACAGCAATTAATGAATAGACGTAATTTTGTTTAATCATTTAAGGCACCAGCACTTACCTGAGGCGTTAAAATCAGTGAAATTGAGCTTTTGTTACTTTTGAGATTATGAAGTATTAATCTTTATGCATGTCAAAAAAGTGTCACTTTAAAATGTTTAATTTTATGCAAAACTTTAAAATGAAAAAGTGTTCCTGTTTTTAAGAGTCAATAATGGCTGCTAGATGTGGTCATGAATGGTGAGGTTTAGATAACCATTCACAGTGAAAGACTCACTGGATGTGTTTTTGCAGGTGTGCGGATTATTTTACAGCTGACTGATTGGAACCACCATATTGGTGGTCAGGTCAAAGTTACGACAAAATTGATGAGATAACCATTTAGTCATCCTTATAAATGGCCTGAGCAGATGCCATTTGTCAGTAATTTAAGTCAGCAATTTTCCTTGGTTATCTTTGGCAGTGAATATCTCAGAAACTAATTTTTAGAAGACTTCGTAATTTTGAGGTAGCCTCATTCCAAACTGGATGGATGAATCTTTGTGAAATTAAAAGCTATGTTGAGACAAGGGCACAACTTTAGTAACAGTGGCAACTTTTGTACCACAATGTTATGTGTACTGTAGGTAAGAGCAGGCACCCTATGTGTATGCTGTTTCAGTACGTTATATACTTTATCATGCCATGCACACATTTGTTTGTTGTTTTTATGAAAAGGTCACTCCCAATATCAATTTTACCATATATTATTATTATTATTATTATTATTATTATTATTATTATTATTATTATTATTATTATTATTATTATTATTATTATTATTATTATTATTATTATTATTATATTTTCTTAAAGCCCGCAAAATCAAGGGAAACTAAAAATACATCAACATAAAGGGTAGATAATGTATACAATATATCTACAAATAAGTCAAATTATAAACAAATGTTTCATAGTATAGCCAGATCTGTGATGAAAAGTTACCTTGGTCTTAAAATTTACACTAAGTTTTATTTAGCTTATCTAAAAATGTTGGAAGCTTTTGCAATTCATTTGTCCATTACAGCAAGGTATTGTCCTTGGCAATCATGTCACCATGTGCACGTTAATGTATGCGCGCAATGATCTACTACCAACATGCTGTTGTGTACTACTTTCGTGCCATGTCAATATGCCACTTGGTGTGTATTATGGACGCTAAACAAAACAACGAAAGCACATTCCCATCATCACGTAAAATGGACATAATACGAGCAAAAACCAAAGAAATCTTGACTGACTTGGCAGCCTGCCAACCAGTACCCCTGATCCACCATCGCACATGTAGCAGTACTACTAACATGACAGGTAACGCAGCTCCCGCAAGCACTTTATCCCTGCCCTTGACCGTGGTTACAACTATTCCCGTTTCAGCTCCAGGTGGTATGTCAATCCCTGGATGCAGCCCACAAACAGTGCGTGGGATAATCCTCCATCTTTTGACATAAATGTCACAAATCAAACTTGCCAAAGTGTCGGTATGTCTTTCTCAAATTTGAAAAACTGCACTTCAAACATGAGGGCCAATCACCATTAAAATTAAAATGCCGCGTCACGCATTTTCGTCAGGTTAATACATCCGCGCCATATGGAGAAAAGCCTGGCATTGATTGGAGAAAAATGTTTTCAGTGCAGACGCTCAAATTAAAGTATCACAATTTATTTATTCTTACTTAGGAGCATTATACATTTTGTAAAAGTGTATTAATTATACCATTGAAACAAAGATTACAGGAGAATGTTTGTTTTGTCTCAGGTCAAAGAAGATAGTCAGCATTGGTAAAGAAACTCGACTCTTTTGGAAAGCTTAGTTTTCAACATCATATTGTACCACATCAAAGATGGTTGGGATTTTCAAAACATTCAGTAACCTGAATTGATGGTGACGTTTACCAAACCTGAGTAAATTTTGTTCAATTGTATCTTGTACACCCAAGTAAAGGGCTTATTTACTTCTACAGACGAGCAGCAGTAGATGTTTGGTGTTTGATCAACAATGATACATTTAAAAGTCCATCATGTCCTTTACACATTAAACTAAAGAAAAAGCAATAAAAATATTTACATGATAAAATGTCTTACTATTAATTTTTCAATATGTCTATATAAGTCTATTGATTTTGCATGTAGACATTTAGGTGCTACATTTTTCTGTAATGTATTGAATAGTCAGATTCTTTAACAGAACATATATACATTGCTGTACAGTATGTAACCTGTTCATGTAGATATATTTTAATTGTGCAATGATTTCGCTTTCACAACTTGTCATATTTCTATCACACCAAAACAAAATATCTCAAGTTATACAAATAGAGACAAATGCTGGTTCTCATACTTACATTACTGCTTAAATATGTTTACCATTTCAAAGGCAGAGTCCCATGGGATTTTGATTTTCAATACTCAACACCAAAACTTCTACAGGGTTCAATAAACACACCGAAATTTATTAAGATGCCTTTTTTTTGCAGTACGCGTGCAGTGAAAGTTTCTGCACTAAGGCCCTAAAACCGAAATTTAATGGGTTCAGCCTTCAACACCTTGATGTTAATCTATACATCTATCTTTTCAGAATTATAATATCTTGTGATACAAGCGGTGTTGCTTCAAAAACATTTGTTTAATAACATTCTCATATCAGTTTGGAAATTTAGATGCTGCACCTACTTTTTCTTCCTCGTTTTTCATCATGCATGTTATTTTGTGATACAAGGTATCAGACAATGCTCAGTTTAGGTCAATTTATAATAGTTGTGCCTTTTAAAATTTAATTGCTAAACTAGTACATATAGATTTAAAAGATTTATGATTATGCAGCAATTGGACTTGATTGACGTCCTGTCATGTTTCTACCAAAACAAAACAAAAGATCTCAGGTTACAATAATATGTTGACAAATGTTTGCATTACTTACATAGGCAGGTACCAGCCCGCAATGCTGGTAATCTAACCTATTTGTATTCTATGATTTCAGTATTTGAAATTACGTTTTTCCGCACAGCTTTTTGATCTTTTGCCACTACAAAGCAGAAATTGATAATGTCTTTCATTTTAGAGCAATGGTCCGTAGCATGTATCCGGATATGCCACTTCTTTTAGGACTTTCACCTGAAATCCGAAAATTATGAAAACGTGTCCAAAACTTTGGCTCAAAGTAATCGCCAATTATTCCACGTTGTTCAAATCTGATGGAAGAGCAGGAATGGCATATTGTTTTCAGGTGATATTTTAACATTTAGTGTATTTTTTTTTAAAAAGTCATATGTGTGTATCTGGTCAGTCAATGGAAGGGTCAATCAATCCACATACAAACTCGAATGATTACTAAACGACACAATATAATACTCTAGCAAAATATTGTGCATTTTAGTAACATCTGAATTGAGGATCTTAATTTAAAAGATTTTTTTGTCTCAAAAGAAGTTCACAGAGCCCCCCCCCCTTTTTAGGAATAAAATAATCGATGACCCTGCCTACAAGCCTTAATAGTTTTGGACGTCCCCTCCCCCTTTCACGAGTAAAATATTTTCATTGCCCCCCACCCGAAATACTCCGTACCCCCACACCACAATATTTTATAAACCCTCCCTAAGGTTATATGTGAAAACAGTGCTTCTGTTCAAGCTTTCAATGAGACGTAAATGTAATGTAAATTACTGAGTTTTTTATCCTCTTGTTTTGAGAGGCAGATAAGGGAGGTACGTATTCAATGTGTATTCAACAGTAAATTTGGCACTTTGACCACATATCATCTGGACATCAATTCAGCTCACACACATGATTTAAGGGACCACCCAAAGAACTTGTGAAAATGGTCCTTTCTGACAGGTGGTCCCTCAAAGCAGGTAAAACTAAACTCTAATATACGCTACTGGGGATGTTCAGAATGGTCCTTTAGCACAGGTGGTCCCTTAGCAGAGGTGGGCTCATAGGCACGTGCTACTGTATGCTGTTTCCCCGGCCCACATTTAAAATTTAGACTAAGTTGAAATTAAATGCTGTGTTTGAGTCGACTTTGTAGCAAAAAAAAAAAAAAAAAAAAAAACCGGCACATGACAACCACTTTCTCTATAAAATCTTCGAACCAGGGTTGATCAATTTTTTTATTAGGATAGGGCTGCTTGAATTTGTTTCTTCATGTACCATAGAATTTATTAGGGTCAGGCCTTTTCTGTATGGTCGGTCGGGTTATGTCGGGTTATGGAAACCACAAATATTTTGTTAGGCCTTAGGTAACTTGGACATTTGTTGAATCATGTTTTTAATGGAAGTTTCCTTCCCCTTTTACACTTTACCTCCTTTGGCGCCAGTTGAATTCGTTACCTGGGCACAGCTGTAGGCACTTAAAGATAAAGAAGATTTTTATTAAAATGTCGTTTGCTTGTTATTCGCATTATTTCTAGTGTATGGAATTATTCTAAATCAGATGACTAATTTCAGGAAAAGGGCTATGGCAATACAGCAGTTTGAATTTCAAGTTAAAGCCTTCCCGAAAAGCCGCAGAAAGGATGTAGCAGTGGAAAGAGACAGAAAGAATTTGTACATAGGCATAAAAACTCTAATAATCTTATAACCCAACCTGGGACCCAAGGGTTCAGCCATTAGACCTGACTTATGGCTCGAAGTCGACAAAACAGCCTCTTATTAAGCCATGTTTTGATATATCTGCAGCGCGAGTGATTTTCATGACATCAAGGAAAAACCCTATGAGACAATATTCATTCCATGAGTTATAAATTGGTGACACAAGGTACATGTTGACTACACAAGACTGCCAGACAATTATTCCATGAGATGTAAACTAATGAGGTAAATTGCATTGTGACTGGGAACATTGGGAGACAAAGTGAATTATTTCCCATTATTATGTACAAAGAGCACACATATTATCATTGCAATTGGTTTAAGTCTGTACTATTACGATATTAATCAGTATTTTGTCATATTGGCCCATTTAAAGGTCCTCGGTCATCCTTATTGGTTTTTAGCCTGTGGCCTTATTGGCCATAATTATAATAAGGGTAACTGAAGACCTGTAACTGGGCCAATATGATGACTACTGATTAATAATAGTTTTATTAATGGACCATTAATAAGGCAACACATCGCATTAAATTTAAATGACTTAAATGTCTGACTAGAGACCTGGACTTACTTGCTCCATTCCTCGATCTGTTTCATGTAGTTGCTTCTTCTGAGTTGACAACATCATACAGCACAGGCCCAAAATAGCGTATTGGTGCTATATTGTTCATAGTCAATTTATAAATCGACGTATTATTCGTATGGTACGTCTATGGTCTGCACAAGTTGTATGATCTCTCTCTCTCTCTCTCTCTCTCTCTCTCTCTCTCTCTCTCTCTCTCACACACACACACACACACACACTTTCCCAATCATTTTGAGCGCACCTAATTAATGGTATTGTTTCAGGCCATTCTAAAAATTGGAAATGCTATGTCAACCAGACATTTCGGCGCGTTACTATCCAGGCGGATTCCATGGAGGCAGGATGTGTAACAAATATGTTATTGATACCTAAGTATCCAATGAATAGATCTGGCCAAAGTTAAATCATTCATAAATTTTGGGGAGGGAAATAAGAAGCATTTCAAATTCTATATCCTGACTAAAAAGGCAGTCGCCCAGGCCAGATTTGCTTAAAAAAAACCCCCAAAACTCTGTGTTGTGTGTCTACAATATAGAACTTGTAAAAATGGTACTAGCTAGCGACGGCGATGCGTCACCATAAACAAACATAGTCTCTCTATTAGTGGTGGAGGGGATTGTGTAAACTCAAACAACAAAACTGATCATTCTTCTTTAGGTTTGCCTTTAACAGTTGTAAAAAGGGAAATTTGATATACCGTATATGCCTATATCATAGTTTTGCATATAAGCAGCAGTTAAATGTTGAAATTAACCTAATTAAAATGATTTTCAATTTTACAAATTTCATGTTTGGTTGATTTGATGTGCAAATACGGCAAACATATAAGTGGAGGGTGAAAAGGTATCCCTATCTTTGCTCCTTTTGAAAACACTCAACATTTGAAATTTGAAATATATATAATTAGCATATATTCAAAGATTGTAACCTGGATCAGATGTTCATTTAATATAGCTTTATCAGAAACATGAGTAAAAGTTTATGCACATCTGTATACACCATATTAAAAAAAAATGCCAATTTATTCTTTCTTTTAAATACCTTATTGACATTAATTCATAAATTGTGGTTTGGACACATTCATTGATGCACCTGTATCATAAACCTATAGGTACATATTGCAATTACATCTCTATTCATAATACTCACTAAATAAAATATAATTATCTGACGTGATTAATTCTGAAATGTGTCTAATTAACAACATTGGAACTGGATTGATAAGTGTATGTATGGCACATTTAGAGAATTCAATCTCTTAATTTTCAAAAAAAAAAAAAAAAAAAAAAATAAAATAAAATAAAATCTTGGTCAGCAGAAATTCAAACTTTCAAATTCCATAAAAATTTTATTGCATGCACATACGGCAAACACATACAAATTTACAATTTCCGAGTTAAGACATAAACATGACAGGTCACTCACGTTATAAGTAAAATCTTTCTTTCTTTCTTTCTTTCTTTCTTTCTTTCTTTCTTTCTTTCTTTCTTTCTTTCTTTCTTTCTTTCTTTTTCTTTCGTTCTTCCATTCTTTCTCTCTCCTCCCCTTTCATATTCCTCCCTCCCTTTCTTCCTTCCTTCCTTCCTTTCTTCCTTCTTTTTTTCTTTCTTTTTGCGTCACTTTTTTTCTAGGTTTACTGTTGTATGAAATAAAAGCTTTCTTCAGTACGTCCAGTTTCTTCGTTCTTTCTCTTTTTCTGGTAGCTACGTTTTCTTTGGAGACCATCAGAGTAAATATTCAAATTTGTAAGACCATGACAAGCCATGGTTAAGAAGTTAGATAACAAGCAGAACATCTGGTTTTGGTGGTAGACATAACTATGAAAATAAAATAAGCTTGTTAGCAAAGATTTCTGTGTTCCTTGAAAGAGCTAATATTAATAAATATGTCAAAAATTTTGTTCAATGAATTCCAACATGATGTAAATGTTTTCATATTGACTGATGTCCCTTGGGACCTTGCGCTGAAGAGATTGGGTATCTATGAAGGAAACAAATCCGAATTTGCTTAATTAACAAAAGGTGCCAACCGAGAAGACGATAAAGATGGGACTTATATTACCTAGTTATATTCAAAACTTGGAAAAAGGTTTTTATAGATGCTGCTTAAAGGGTGTATGCGTATTTCCGCATTGGTGTGTCGTAAGCGAAGGCAGACAGATATTTGTTCACATGAATTTAACCAATTCTAAGAAACGATAAATGACTTTCCGGTTAATCGGCCCTTATGTCGACTTTCTCGCAGAAGGTAGGGCTTTGTGCCACATATACAGGCTGCATGTACACCCATTAAGGTCAAGGGCTGTAGATATGATTGTTTGTTCCAGGTAAGAATGTATGGGGTCAGATGATACTTAAAACTCACAGGTGAATGCACTATATTAATATTTTCTCTGCTGATTAAACCGTAGTATTTAAGCACTAGGTTGGGACACTCTACCATGTTCTAGCATTGCATAAGTGGGGAATCATGAAGCTCCTCCTAGCTTTGGTAACGTGTGCTTTCATGGCGGGTAAGCAGCTATTCACGTTAAGCAAAACAAATTTACCTAATGCCAGGGTTTTGTATACACACACACACACACACACACATGCACACACGCATGCACGCACACACACACACAAATGCACACACACACACACATACACACACACACACACACACACACACACACATATATATATATATATATATATATATATATATATATATATATATATATATATATATATATATATACATATACATATATAAATACTGAATTGTCACAAACTTGGGTCAACTTTTTAAAACATTAACTCCAGGGCCGGGAGTTTATAACTAAATAGAACTAGATTTTGGGGACATTCTTAGTGAGGAGTAGCTTTTATTATCGAGTTTGTTTTACCTTCCTGTTACAGGCTGTCTATTGTTACAGTACTTGTTAGGAAGTTCCCAAATTTACACAGGTGTCTGGATGTAACTGTTTATTTTATAATCACTGGGATTGAATATATAACCCCAGCTTGTGTCTACCTCAGTTATACACTTGCAACTGGTTGGACCAATGTAACCTATCCAGCTTGAAAGGGTACATACAAGTTCAGGGGTAAGTCACATATATTCTTACCGGAGCTTGTTCTATACTATTTACTAATTATGTTTGGTTTGATAGGTATTCTGCATTCATTTAAAGCAACACTTCACTTATTTAGCTAATTCATCATGTGCCACATTCATATTTATACACTATTATGTGATTTGGCTTTGCTGAATATTTAGTTTAGTGAAAGAGCCACTGCTCAGAGTGACATGTACGGGTACGGGCTCCGGAACATGTTCTGAGTAGTTAACCGCTAAAGACCCATTCATTTATTTGGCCTTATACAGCCTATGTCAAAATTCTACAGAAGAGCGTGACAAAAGTACTTCCATATGCAAACAGGTTAGGCAGTGCATGTTGGCTTATGGAGTGTAGAGAGGTCGGACTGTGCAGTAAGGTAATGACTGCCAGGACGTGGGTCTGGCCAGAAAAGATACAAATATAATATAAATAGCTGCCCCATTCTGATGAACGTACAGCATTGTGGTCTCGAGATGCCCCTTTTTCATTTGTCTGCGACAAAACCATGTGTTGTATTCTTTAGATGTGCAGTTTACTCTGACATTAAAATAAAGTTTGTGAATTAATTTTTAAACAGGCAAATGACACTAAGTGCAGGTGTTTCAGGCGCACTAAGAAAATCATAATAGGCCAACAAACCTTGTTTTTCAACCTGTGACATGTACAAGTTTATTCAAGAGAGAGAGTTGTCGGTAGCATCAGGAGAATTCTGCAGTGAACGAAAGAACACAGTCCCATACAATTTTATTCAGTTAAATCAAACTGAATCAATCAATTAATCAATTCCTTTTAATTCAATTTAATTCAACTCAAGTCAATTTAATTTCAAATTTCTTAATGTTTTCGCACAAGTTCAGATGTTTTCTTTTGTCTTTTATCATTGTTTTTAAGCCGAAGGGCGTCCATCTGCGGACTTCAATGTCAACAAAGTTGGACCTGTGTCCAACTTGCCATTCATCACTGGAGGTAGAGTTGCTCAGAAAGGCCGGTGGCCTTGGTACCTTACTGTGGAAAGGTTACATTCGTCAGGCTGGGTCCACTACTGTGGTGCTATTCTCATTGGCTCAAAGAAAGCTATTACTGCAGCACACTGTGTATATATATGGTAAGGTTGATATGATAGTGAAAATTATCAAACAGCTACATTGTCTTTGTTCAAGTAAGGAGATGAAAGGGGGTCCTTGGCTTAACAGGATTTTTTTTTCACTAGGAGACCCTACATTTACTCTGAAGAGCCAACTCTTAAGTATCTTGATGTGATATTAGGCAATCCAGAATAATTAAGAAATGCGTTTAAACTAAAATTAAATTCGTCGTTTATTCAATATTGTCGTTGTCTGTGTGTAGCTGTTGTCTGTATGGACAAATAAACCATGTAGCTAGGACTCGACAAGAAGATTGTGTATTTTCAGTTCAGTTAGGTTTAAACTCAAGAAGTTGCCTCCAGAGCATATCAAGTTTCGTTTCATCTCTACCACAATTGCAGAGTGGATATAACACACAGCTTAGGTTTGATTTGTAGGTAACCAATGAAGGTGTTTAATACTTATGTTTTTACATGGTTCTTAGATACATTGAACGTCACAATGTTTTGCGCTATTGTGCAGGGATGATCCAAAATACTACCGTTACAAATCGGGACTATCTGACCGAAGCGGCGATGGTAACCACGAACAGATTATAGGCGTTGCAAAAAATATCATGGTAAGTATATCATATTAATAGGGTCGGCCGACATAGAACTTAGAGACTAAAATTGTATATCAATATCATAAAACTTAGAATGCGCTGCCACTAGGAGAATCTTCCCCTGAATAAACTTGGAGTAAAAAAAAAGGACCAGGAGTCTGCATCAAGAAATAAATACGTTTAAATGTTCCTTTCATTGATTCAGATATAATTAGATTGGAATAAGCAACAAAAATGAAAACATCTGATTACACGTATGTACATTGGGCGAATTCATGCGAAAACTTTTTACTAAGGACAGGACACTAGCTGCACCAAGTTGGGGAATTAGCAATCAGACTCCCAAAATCTGCTTTACTTTTAATTGCTTATAGCTATTAGAATTCAAGATATTAGGTTACTTATACTTTAAGTCAATGTGGAATTAATTGGCTCCATGCTTTCCTTAACCCTTCCGGTCGTGAGTTTACATATGTAAGTTGAGTTTGATACATTTATTTGTGTAACATATTTAAAATACTGGTTATTCAATGGTTCGAGAGCTGTAAAGATACTTATCGCACGAGCGATATCGCGGGAAATAAGTAATTTACAACTCGAGAAACCATGGAATAACCAATATATTCCATGTTGCATAATACCTGTTAAAAAGTTGTTGCCAGGATAAAGTTGGATATTGTGTGAAGTTTAGTATGCTTCTCTGTTCTTGTGGCACGCTGTGACACTAATACGAGAAAGCAATATATCACTCCCAGGGTTCCCGCATCCTTGTCAGACACACTCGAGAAAATGGTTTTGATTGGTAGTTCCAAAATCTGGTCTGTGGCAACTATACAGTATTTATAAAGAGACAGACATTATCATGACCTTTACACCCATACTCTATGATCACAAACGAAGCTAAAATTTGACTTTTGCCAATTGGTGTCAAGGAAGGGTACGCACTGGAATCACTGAATTGAAAAGATGCCAACGATCATATGAAGTTTAAAAACATAAGTATTACCAGCAATTGAGTACTTTTGACTCTTGAAAAAAAACTTTCATATTCTCTGAATTACTCCATAAGCCTGGAGATAAGCCCATGTTACGCTCACTGGGGAATATTAAAAAGGAATTTGTAGTGAATTGTTGTTGTTTGATGATGGGTTCAATAAGATGTATGTATACATTTCGTGGATGTGGTGCCCACATCACAGTTGACATGTTATAACTGGCAAAGGTCTTTTGCAATTTTCTTTTAAAACCCTATGACCACAAGAAGAGAAGCATTCTGAAAATAGATCTTCTACGCACAATGGACGGGAACTGTTTGCATCACTAGTAAACTGGGTAACTGGGGCCAATGATGGTTTATATATATATACATATATATATATATATATATATATATATATATATATATATATATATATATATATATATATATATATATATATATATATATATATATATATAACGTTTAGAGGATTTTCTCTATCTATTTATATATTTTATTTGTCATTTAGTAATATGTCTACTAAAAAATGATTTAATGACATTGTTACCAAAGTGTTTTATCGGTATCGCCAATGCATTTAGGGATATCACCAAATAAATGAGAGACTTCGCGAAATAGTTAACTGATATCTCTATATAATTTTTTTTATGTTGCTAAACGCATTTACAGATTTCTGTAAATCAGTTGGCGGTATCTCTAAGTTATTAGGGAATGCCACAAAAGTTACTTCCGTATCCATTATATGTATACTATTACAAGTGGAAGTTATAGTGATTATTGAACATGAAACTTTCTGAAAGTGTTACTACTTTTATGTGGTCTGTGGGACCATCCAGCATATCCAATGGGTTACTGTAAATGACGGTTTGTTTTTGTAACTTCTCGTATGCTCCAATTCCAACATGCCCATCACCAAATATGCAGCAGTCACTTATTTAGCAATGTCGCAAAATTGTTTATAGATCTGGCTAATGTTTAGGCATGTCATCAAGCTATTCCATCGAAACGAATTATATATACATATATATATATATATATATATATATATATATATATATATTTATATATTTATATATATATATATATATATATATATATATATATATATATATATATATATATATATGTAATTTATTCATTGCTATCCCGCCAGACAGACGTTTGGAGAAACCGCCAAATATTAACAAATATCTTAAACTATTCAGGGACATCATGAATTTGCATAAATATAGCGCTAAAAATACGTTTAAAAGATACAACGGCTGTTTACATACTGTTTCAGTTTATATGTCTTACGATTTTCATTTTATGTATATGTTTATTGTAATATCTGTAGCCCTTTATGAGGAAAGAACAAGAAATGTGATATACAATACAGTCAGTCAGTCAGTCAATCAGTAGCTGATATGCTCCCATGGCCCATAATAAATAATAGCATTAGTTCTGAGTGTTGCCTGCTGGGTTGGACGCACATTTTCACTGCTTTGACATAGTTGTATTTGCGCCAGTTCATTGAGACTATTTCTGCTTTACCTTTGCAGCATCCAGATTACAAGTGCTGTCGTAGAGACCACCCAAACGACATTGCTACTGTTCACTTAAAGGAAGCCGTAAAAACAAACCAGTATGTCCAGTTTGGCACACTTCCAAATGCAGGCGAAGATTTCGTCGGCAAAGAGTGCTGGATCACTGGCTTTGGCTTGACTAGTAAGCATAGCATTATTATGATAAGATTATTTTAATTTCTTGAACAGAATGATTTTTGCATTGTTGGACGGTCCTGTGGTCGCACTAAACCTTAGAGATGTCAAAATAAGCAAATGAATAAATAAATTAACAAATTGGCTTCAACCATGATAGGATGTAGGTAGTATCCTTGATGGGTCTGTCAAGAAGTATCGTCCGATGGTATTTATCATTTTGATATTTTCTGAGAATTTGGTCTTTTCGACTCCGCATGTTGCCACCATCTAAATTAAAAAAAAAAAAAGTCTTGTCAGATGAGCATGCAGGCAGAGTACAAGATTACCATAGGTCTTGTGAAATTGGCAAGGTCTGGACAAGGTTCACCTTCGGGGATCCAATATAGTTCAAGGTAATCATTTCTTTTTGATAGATGGAACTAAAGTGGTGATGCCAAAGAAGCTTCATGAAGCCCAAATGGCTGCTGTCACAACTACAGACTGTAATGATAAGATGCCGGACAAATGGAAACATGTCACAGACAAGATGTTGTGTGTGTTTGGCGATGGTGAACGGGGATCATGCATGGTGCGTACACACTTATTAAACTCCCTCTGCCCCTGCACTCCTACCCCATTTTCACTTGCATTTGTGAGTGGAGATTTGCAAACTATGTAAACGCATGCTCATCCCTGGTATCGGGCATCCACCACAAAATATGTTTTAACAGACGATGCAATTGCTTGCATAAATGATGGGAACTGTTTTAGCCTGATATTGTTAAATGGTTACATAAACATAAATACCAAACATTCGATAAACAAGTCTTTTGAACACGACAATTGGGAAATGCTTTCCAAGCACTCAAGATGGTGAAAAGTTGGGAATGTATAAACGTTTTATATTTATTATAATATTAATTCCACAAGTTATTCTTGCAGAAGGGTTTAATGATAGAAATAATGTTTGTCTTTCCAATTTATGATAAAGCCTATAACAAATTACATTAAATTCTTGAGCTTAACCGCTACAGGTTGGCTTTTGCCACCATATTTCTGCAAAGGCCGAAAACAGTATTGCCTTGTTGGTAGATGCAACACAAATGGTGTTTTGTCATCAACAGTATCACATCATTGTTTATAGTTTTTGTTCATGTAAAACTTTTGTATTCTTGAATCTGAATGGGCCTTTGATGCAATGCCGAGAAATAAACATTTTGTTTCATTCTTTTTGCACGCAAACTCGGTATGAATAGAGTTGGCATTCTGATTGCTTGTCGATATGGGGCGTTTGGAAATGCATACATATAGACCAAGGTAAAAAAGTAGTGTTAAAAACTCAGCTAACTGACAAGGCAGTGCATTGAAACTAATTTTACTGTCCATTTTGGCTTTACTTTTTTGGGGAACGAGACTACAATGACGGAAAATCTCGAAGGTTATGTCTCAAAATTTAGTCAATGATATTTTCATGATTTGAAAAGTTGCTTTTAAAAAGATCCTTTTACCTTCATCTATGTTTTCAATTATTCCAATCTGAACTGCTTGGATGTGCTTCATAAACTTGTTGTCTACGCTCAAGAACTGTTATGAAAATGATTACCAGTAGTTCAATCCACAAAGAGCACTGGATGGTAACTTGTGAAAAAAGGAAACAAGCAGACAGTGCTGTGTATTTACCTACATTTTCTTTGTTATCGTAACAGGGTGACTGTGGTGCCCCCCTACAGTGCAAGGTAAATGGTGTCTGGAAGGTAGCTGGTTTGATGTCACACAACGTCCAAACCAGGGAAAGCAGGTGCCTGCCTCAATACCCCAGTGTCTACACGCGTCTTACCGCCTACCTGGACTTCATAAAACGAAACTAGTCAAAAGTGTTGTATCCAAATTTTTAAACGCTTTGAAGAAAGATGATATTATTGTTGTCTTCGTTTGTTACATGTGGCTTGCAAGCTTACAGAAAATGATCATAGCAGAACACACACCTCGACACACACACACAAACACACACATACACAAACACACACACACAGACAAACACACATACACACACAATAGATTCAATGGCACTGGTGTCCTGCTGTGCATCAACTCATAGGAAAATGGGCTGATTATTGCTGGCAACAACAATGGTCACCACCATATTGTCCCCCCGTGCACCAACAATAGTTATGTGACCTTTAAAACGAGGTCAAAGGCACCAAAATTGTATGAGTCAAGAAAGGGTGTCAAGGTACATTTGAAGTAAATTTGAGCTTGAAGCAATCTGCGAGTCATGAGATATTATCCTCGCCTTTCTGTTTAGTATAGAATTTGCAACAAAATCCTACAGTCACGTGATTGAAATTGCACAAGTCCTGAGAACTCCTTTTAGCCGTGAAGGGCCCATGTGGAACCACGAAAATTTAGCAAAACCATTGCTATTATGGATAAAAAAGAGGGGTTTAACTATATTCTAAATTTACAAAGCCTGGCTTGGAAGGCACAGCAAGCGCTCCTGACCGATCGTAGGGAGGTCACGCAGAATTTTGCTGTGCCCTCACAGCCGGCTTTTTATTTGCAGGGTCTCCCAAAATATAAATTAACCCCTTGTAGAACTTCCCCAAATATAGTTAAATCCCTAAACAATAAAATGTTACTCGTTCCATCTTAAAACGAGGTGGTGAAATGAGCCTGTGTTCTGTCGACTTTAAAGACAACAAAAGCTAGCAACTGCCAGACGCAAAATCATGACCTTATTAGATTCGAAAAGGAAGGTAAGCATAGATAATTCAAGATGAAGGCTTCAGCATGCTTCAAGATTGTGAAATCTTGACTTCAGTGCTTCGAAAGCCGACTATGGTGTACATAAAATCTTTGCTAAATTCTGTTTTGTTCCCTTGTGTTTTATAACTGACAAGAAGAACCATTTTTCCAGTCAGGGACCTCTTTGCTGCTGGTACACGGAAAGAATGTGTTCACTTAGGTACTCGTCCTTATGCAAAGACTACCTTTCAAATTTTTTGACTTGTACAGAAATTGATACAGAATTGCTCTGTGACCTGAAAGAGCAGATCAAGGTTGTCCATATTCTAATATACCTTAGACCTGTAACTGTCTGACCTGTATATATATATATATATATATATATATATATATATATATATATATACATTGACGTACTATTGCCATATTATGCACGTTCTTCTGTAGAATGTTGCCAAAGGGTATATTAGCCCAAATAAATTAAAGGGTCTTCTGCTGGTAACATGTATTAGAGCATGTAACCCTTACATGTATCTCTGAGTAACGCCTCCTTGTCTTAGCTAAATATCCAGCAAGGACAACCATCATAATAATGAATAAATATAGAAGTGGCAAATGATGAATTGCCTAAATGTGTGAAGTTTAGCTTATAAATGCGGATGTTCATTATACCTGTCAAACCAAATATAATTACTTAATTTGTATAGTACAAGTTCAGAGAAGAATAATTTGACTTACCCCTTAACCAGCATGTAACCTTCCTAGCTGATTAGCTTATCTTTGTTAAACCACCATCCAGTGTATAACTTAAGCAGATACAAACTGGGGCATTATGTTCAGTCCCACTGATTGTAAAATAAACAGTTGCAGCCAGACCATCTGTATAAACCGAGGGAAATGCTAAGAGGTACTTTAATAATGGACATCCTGCACCAGAAATGTAAAACAAACCCCATGATGACACTTACTAAAATGTCTGCAAGGTGAATATAAAAACAGCATGATGCCAAAAGATAAACCTAAGAAGCAAAAGAGGCAAGTCTAAGATCTCTAAAATTATTGACCATAACGTTTCTAACCATCTCTGCTTATTTATAGCAAAATTTGTAGAAATATTTGATTAAAAGCACATCTGTGAATTCTCTTGACTCTAGTTTATTGTAAACAAATTTGCTTCTAGATGCAAAGTCCTGAAAGATAGAACAAGTACGACCAAATCTCAAAATTTATAACAAAAATTTATTATATCCAATATCTCCCGTAATATCACTGTCGGGGAAAGGATAGTTAACTACTTCAAATTAAAACTCATCTATTTTGTGATAGACTTTTATACAAAACCTATCATTACTGACCCGAATATCCAAGTCCAGGAACACATCGCTGAAACCATCCGAATTGTAGCCTTCCAAATGGATATCTTTTTGATAAGTCACTTTACCATTTTCAATGAAATTTTGTACATTTACACAAGCAATATCATAAATATATCTTGAGTTGTTTGATAATTCTGTAACCATTTGTAAGTCCCTTTTCCATCAATTTATCCATAAACATAAATTCAAGCTGGGCTGAATAAAATTCAGCAAGTAACGGGGAGCACTTATAACCCATTGGCATGCCTTTTATTAAAAAACAAAAAAAAAAAAAACAAAAAAACAATTGTCCGCATTGAAGAAAAGTATTATCCAAAAGAAATTTAGCATCTTTAGTGCAGCTGGAAAACATAGACTACTTTGTTTTAGTTGACGGTGTATCGACAAACTAAATCTTTTGGCGTGCCATAGTTCAAAACTTT